>CABFNO020001240.1:1624152-1786696 GCA_902006505.2 Clonostachys byssicola
ATCCATGTATAGACTCTGAAAGGAGGGACACAAACGAACTCGAACGCTGAAAATACACGCAAGTATAAAATGAAAATAGGCTGATGAAACGCCGCCTGCAGGTTGCGTTACCTGTCGGAAGGAGAGAAGCTCGATGTTGTCATGTTCATGAACTGAGGCTGCTGAGGACCTCGAACAGGCGAAGAGTTGCGCGAGGAGTGATCGGGCCATTGGTACTCGGCATTGCTGTTAGTGATGCCAAAATATCCACCAGTGGTGTGAGCAGGAAGAGATGGCGTCACTGGCTGGCTTGAGCATCCAGTAGGGTTGGCGATATACGCCGGGACACCGATCGGCACGTTGTTAACTTCGATGTTGTTGGAGTAGGTGGCCATGCTGGGTGTGAGCAGACCATCCGATGGCATCTGCATATCGTAGACGGCGTTGAGGCTGAAATATCCCTCCATGACGCCTGGAGTTGTTGGTGGTGTTCGCAGGGTAGGATCATGGATGGCCATGTCAGGGACAGAAAACCTGTCACTTGAGTCGGAGTCGGAGTCTGGGTGGGCAGAATCCAGAGACTGTGTCGCGATAACAACTGGGGTATCGGGAGTCGGTGGTGCGTTCGAGCCTTTGATTCCAGAAAGGACTGGGGATCGCTTGAGCTGAAGCCCGTCACCAGCCCTGCTAAAGAAAGGGCTACGGGGTGTGCCGACCGGCTTCTGAACACGCATGGGACCAGTGGACGAGGCGACTCGGCGGATCGAGTTACAGACGTCGAGTCGTCGACCCATTTCAACTCCAGTCTTCAGGAGACCAGTCGAGTGGCTCCTTGAGCCACCGTTGATCGACAGAGGAGGAGGGCGGCGATTTCTGCGGGCTGCGATATCAATGATTTGGGAGGGCTTCTGGGGGTTGGCGGTTTGAAAGTCACCAGAGGCCTGGAATGGCGCTCCAGCCGATCCATTCAATTGGCTCATATAATAGCCAGATTCGGAGCCACCGGCCGAAAGCATAAACTCCTGCTCGTGGCTATCCGAGAGGGCATTGGGGGAGAGCTCGTTGTCAGCCAGTAACTCGGAGTTTCCAATCTGGTCATACTGAGCAACAGCATTGACATCGTCATATCCGGGCTCTCGCTTGACAGTGAGCTCGGGAGACAGCTGGGGAGACAGCTCTGTGCTTGGAAGAATGACACTGCTGTCAGACACAGGAGTTTCCTTGGCTTGGAAGAGTGAAGCAGGGCTAGAGGAGCCATCTGGAGTTCCAGTGTGTGAGCGGGATGGGGCCGTCTGTGTGTTTGGGAATGGCGCGCTTGAAGCGACAAGATCACTCTTGCGGTGCGCAGCCGAGTCCTCAGAATCCTGGGACGGATCTTTCTCAAGCTTCTGTCTGGCCTCATATTCGCGAATATTCTTCTCCTTCTTCTCACGAGCACGTCGGTTCTGGAACCAATTCTAAGACAAACAGGGTTAGCACAAGATCATATGGCTTCGCCGACGACTGCGCAACCGCAAAAAGTCACTAACATTAATACGGGCATTGTCGACCCTCATTGACTCAGCCAATCCCTTCTTGACGGTGCTGTTAGGCTTGTGGTTCTTCTGAAACTCAGCCTCTAAAAGCTCAACCTCCTCCTTGGAAAGACGAGGCTTAGACTCGGTGGTGCGGGACATCTGATGATTGTGGACAAGGTGGTGGTGGTGGTGAGTCTGGTAGGACTCCATTGAGTCGGCGAGGTACGTGGTGTAATTGTTATACTGAGGATAGCCAGAAAACGGGTCGTTGACCTCGGGGGTATAGGCCCAAGTTGGCCATTGCGGCTGGGTATATGAGCTCATCGTAGGCAGGTCGGATCGCAAAAGCACAATACAGTGTTTCGAATCAAGCGTGAAATAGGCGCAAAGCAGAGAATTCGATCAAGAGAGGGTCCGAAGGAATACCGTTGTTCGTTGTTATTGTTGTGTGGAAGCGAGCGACATACAATTAGAGATGAGCCAGTCGGGGTGTGGTAGCAGATTAAAAGCAAGAGAAAGCAGGCAGTAAAGAATGTCCTTGTGTTGATAGTGAAGCCAAAGACATCAAGAGCAGGCTCTTGGAGGAGTCTTATTAATATGCAGGATTTGCCTTCGAGGGTTGCTCACGAAAAGGGTGAGTGATGCGAAGTAGTGCAGCAGCACAGAGAAGCGAGGGTAGGAGGAGCGTGAGACACCACCCACTTCAACTAACAGGTGGGATGGTAGATGACGATTGTGAAGGGGGGGAAGATCACTCGTCAATGGTCGTGGCCAAGGGCACCGGAAGGGATAGGGAGACGAGCTCAAATAAGTATGAGCAGGACGAAGGGTGAAGGTGGTAGAGGAAGGGAAGGCACGGATGAGGAAGGACACGATGGGATGATGGCGTATGTTTGTAGGTTTTGTCCCGCGGGCCTCCTCAGACCAATCTAACTACCCCCCGGCATCATGTAAGTGCTGATGTATGGCCATATGGACGACCCGCCATCTTGGTGCGGTAGGGCAAGAGAGCGTCTGTGCGATGGCGTGTGATGTCGTCTCTTGCGGCTGGGCAGCTGGGGGTGAAGCGGGCAACGCGATCCATCGGAGCAGCAAGACGCCCCCCATCTCCCTGCCAGAAGCGTGGGCACTAACACCCAATGGGAAGCGAAGCTGGCGACAACGTTGTGGCTCTGGGGTCACAGCACACGAGGAGACTTGGGTCGACTTGAACCTCTCCTCAGCCCGGGCGACTGTCTCTGGCTCAGGGACAGGGGGACGCCAGGCCCGCCCAGCCTGGCCCGGCCCAGTCCAGTCCAAGGGCCAGGGTGCCATCTGCAAAGCGGTCGCAGTCATCCCTCTGGACCTCCTCTGGGTGTGCCCTCCAACTGCCAACACCTCGAGCCAGGGCCAATCCGAGCAGCCAGGGCGCCGGCGAATGGAGGGTCCAGCCTGGCGCCAGGACAGGCTGGGCTTGGTGCGTGAGCTGCAAGGCAAGGACGGTGGCCCTGGGCTCCTCCGTCAAGGTGGCGCCAGCGCCTGGTCTGCCCATTGGTGACACCCCCTCAGGTCCCAGCGAGGTGCCCTGGGCTGACACCCACCTCCCTTGGAGCCCACCCTGGCCAGGGGGTTCCACAGGCTGGCGCAGGGGCCAGGGCAGAAGCAGCGTCGACGCCGAAGGGGGGGAGCCAGCTGAGGTCTCGGAGCACTCAGGCAGCAGGGTACAGAGATACACAGATGGTCTAGAGCCCAAAGGCAGGCTTTTTTTATGGGGTTCCGACCTCTGGGCCGGTGCAACCACAACTGCTGCCCCGCACCAGCGATGCGATGCGTGCTGATGTATCTGGCTGTACTGGTCGAAAGAGGCCGTTGGTTTCCAACCAGGGAAACCAGTTGCCATCCAACTCCAGCAGAGGGTGCCGCTCTGGGACAGCCCAAGGCGAGCCACCTTCCCTAGGGAGACGACCAAGAAACCGACCATCGCCTATCAGAGGCTGGCCTGCATTTCCCTATTCATCCGTGGGGCTGCCCAAATAGAGTTGGCAGCGTGTGATTGATTGTACGAGATGAGGTGAGAAGCTGGGCTCTGTTAGCCTCTGCCCGTCATCAACTGCCCAGGCCCCCAGTGATCCCGCTTGAGCTGGGCAGATAGCTGCAACGTCGGGTACAAGGTACTTGGCAAAAAGCAATCAGTGACAGACAATGCAGTTCAGCTGGCTTGTGTATGCTGCTCTTCCTCCATTCAGCCAGCTGTCTGTCAAGGGCTTACTTTGCTTGACCCGACGCATTATCTGCCAATCTCTTGTTGAAAACACACCATAGGGCTAAAAGAGAGTTTATCTCAATATTTAGTATCCCATCGGACAGATTGAGGATAGCTACACGGCTGCCTGTCTGCCTGAATGATGACATCCCTGTCTCCCCAAGCTCTGGCCTGAGAAGGGATAGGGCAGGCTGCTTGCTTTCAATTGGGTTCCACGAGGGTGATTCCAGGTGCAGTTCAGCACGCCACCAAACGCAGATTACACTTCGTGCGTCTCTCTTTTGGGAACATGGCACATGCGGCACGCTTGTACATGCCTGCAGCCAGGTACAGGTCGTGTAAAGAGATGTGGGAGGATGCTTGGGACCTGAAGACGCTCAGTTCGCGACCCCGAAAGACGATCGGCCGCCCGTACCTGTTGCGTTGTTGATGAGGTGGAATCCGGGCAGGGATGCAGGGCATGGCAGAGGACCAGGGCATCTGCATGCGAGATACCTGGAGGTACTTGCGCATGTGGAAGCCGGGATTCGAGCCGGATAATCCCATCCTTCCCCACCACCCACCGTCCAGCGGTTCTGCAGTCGTGAGCTGACAGAACTCCCAAAATCACCACACCCACCGCCGACCGTCACGACGGAGAGAGACACAGGCGGGTGCTCTTGCCGCCGCCTCCGTCGCACACACCTCCATGTACGTAGGAAGGAAGAACGCCGCATCACCACTTCCCCAAAGTCAGCCGACCGTCCACACTTACCTGCCTGTTTGACCAGCGGTTCCTGGGGCGAGAACTGGTTGGATTCGCCGACAGCTCATGCACATCTCAGCTTCTCACCCATTTCGGTCTTCTTGTCTCCTAGGCCTGGATCCCCATTCGGTCTAAACGACTTTGCTTTTCCCACCTATCCAGCATGTTGTTCATGTAAATGAGGAGGACTGCTCCGGATAGTCCCTACCCACTCTACACAATGCCATGCTCCTCCTGCCCTCTTTTTTTTTTTCCTTTTCTTCGTCTTAGTATCCTCCTCTACATTGACCCAGCACTGGAATTGTGGCATATCTTAATTTCTTGGTCTGACGAGTCAAGAGCAACAAAAGGCGCCTTGAAAGGGGCGCGGACAAAAAAGAAGCGAGAATGGTTAATTGCCACGGCATGTTCCGCCAAGCTCGTCCAGATGTGTCTCGTTTCGGTATCATCGGTCCCTAGTGGTGCACCCCTCCATCGCCTAGTACTACTTGTGCAAATCATCACTTCCATGTTCGTCTTGGTCTTTATCCATACCACCACACTACGTCGAAAACACAAGATTTGTGTCGTCATAGAGGCAGCAGGAGAGAGAGAACAACGGAATCCGAGCGCGAGCAGCGTGCGTGTGCGTGTGCGTGAGCAATCCCGTATTAGTGCCTGCACATTGGGCTCCAACCAACACAATTCGGGGCCACCAGGGTATCGGAGCGGCACAGGCCCTTGGCCATGCAGGCTCGTCTTGGGTGGCATTGTACACCCATTGCTCGAGGTACCTCCACGGGCCTCAAAGTCCCCGCACGTAGCACCCCATCCCATCTTCTGCTCTGAAGCCACCTCCCAAGGTCACCCTAACGAGAAGATGGTATGATGGGCCCAAGGATTGTCGGCAGTAGCCGTTGTCCGTGCAGTAGTCATCAATGCTGAATAAGATATTGGACATGTTGCATTAATATGATAGATCGGAATAAGACGAGATGCAATATTTCCTCTGGAATCTCTGCTTCTCCATCTAATGATTCAGATTGCTGGGCATGAGGGAAAAAACTCCTTTGCTTTTGGGGGCGACCGTGCGTGCCAAGGAAATCGGCGCATGTTGCTGAACCAACTCAGCGACGGACATACGCAAGACCACGAACGGAAATGCCCTCGCCCTCCCCTTCCTAGGCGGCGACAGCACAGCCCCTCCTCTGCTTGGTGGAAAAGACAAAGGCCAACCTTGCCTTGCAGCCAAGGATCACAGCGCATAGGCGCCTTCGGTGCAACCTCTCCAGGAAACCATATGCAACTTGCTTGCCATCAGGTCGATCCTACCTTACGTACTCCACGTGCTCGGATGTTCTCCGTGGGTCCGCGCCGCGATAGCCAGCAAGACGGCTCACTGGCCCTTGCAAGGATGGATCAAGATAAGTGCGTGTGAATTGTAGGGGCCCTGTGCACACCATGCAGATTCGGACTCATGGGGCAGCTCCCCTGCCAGCCGAAGTCAATTGGCCAAGGACCGGTCTGGACTCTAGCAACTCTCCCAGGCCCCGAAGGGCTAGAAGGCTTCTTCTGGTGAGATCCGATTTGATGAGACAACATGCGTGTTGATTCCTGGGCCAGGCTGCCTTGGCTGGGCTGCCTCTCACAGCCTGATGTCTCAATCTCGAATTCCACACAGACCACAGACCATGAGGTTTGTCGCAGGTGAATGTCTTTGCCTCATGGCTCTAGGTGCCGCGTGCCGCTGGAAATGTTTCTTCTGGCTCTGATCTGAAGAGCCCGGGTGAGTCTGATCGCTTGGCCCAGACCAGGGTGCAACAGGCAGGCAGGTATCCAGAAGACGTGCATGGTAGTGGTGCACCGGACGTGCGCTGTACCCGTCCACGCACGGGCACCGCTACGAGTCAAATTCACCGACTCCCACGCGTCGCGCGCGTTGCGAGCTCTGTCTTCGAATTCCCGCAGCACCAAAACAACAAAGGCCACTAAGTTGGGAGATCGAGGCCTAGATCGAGGGGTGGGATAACGTAGGCGCAGTCCGGAACCGACGAGTTTGCATGAGTGGGTGGCTCCCTCCAGACAGTATCAATCGGAGAGGTGATGATTCCGCTCAGGGTTCTCCGTTCGAAGATCTGTCGATCGCCTCTCATGTGTTCGCTAGTTTGTTTCTATTTTATTTTCTTCCTTGCACCTACGAAAGATGTCGTGCACTGCTGGTACACGTACCTTCCTGAGATGCGGTACATGCCCGGGCCCCTTCTGTACCCCGAGCCGGTCGCGCTGGTCCCAGGTGGCACTGTGGCACAGTTCCCCCCCCCCCGAAGGACCCTAAGGTACCAGACTCTTGGGAACCGGCCAACTGGTTTTGGTCATACCAGTACGAGTACGTACCTCAGTACGCTGCTCTCCCGTCTACCCGTGCCCGTCCACCCCTGCATAGCACCTAAAACCACGAACAAACCTCACTGGTCCACGCTGGTCCGGAGTTCGGCAAACTGACACAACTGGCTGCTTTTTTTGCTGGGGCGTGTTTGTATTGTCCGCGCCTTACATCGCGTGTATTTGTGAATGGCCTCGAACAAACATAACAAAGCAAAGAAATCAGCCCGGCGGCCGACAATGATACTAAAATTATGATGAATTGATCCAATCGTTTCTTTTTATTATGATCAATCACAGTCCGATCCCTGCGTTTACATTCTAGAAGCACATGGATGCAGTCAGACTGCCACGTTGTTGACCGCCGTAGGAGTCACCCACATCCGCATGGCGGTTGAGCCTTCCTGCGTAATATCTACCGACCTTTACGCAGTCAGGAGCACCTTACTTGCAGTAGCTTTCTTTGCGGATATTAGTCGTCCTCTTCGAAAGTCCGCCGTCGTTCTCTCCCTTTTCCCAATTGGTAAGGTACCACCTGCGGTTCTGGGATTAGGTAGTACTCTTTGCTTGATGAGAGCGATTTATCCAACTTACTCCAGACGCCAAGGTTTGATTCACATCTTCCTGCGGGGACTGGAGTTCAACGTTATCTGTGAGCGTTTAATTTTACGGAGACCGACAGAAAAACAGGCCGTTATCATTCAAGCGACAAACAAACAAAGGCGACACCAGCTAGGCACTTCGCGGAATTACTGGCACACTCAATGCTCGGCTGGGCCCGTCCTGATAGTTTCATCGCTACACACCCACAGGGCTCATCCCGCTTTCCGTGTAAGGGAATATCTCCCTTCATCCAGCGGTGCCTTTCCGGAGGCAAAATGGGGGACAATTGATAGTTTGGTTTCATCCGGTCTCTCCCAAAGCCGGCGATGCTCAACTGCGCACGCAACGCAGCGCGGAGCAAACTGAGAGGCTGAGATGCAGCCCGGAAGCTTGATCAGTTTTTGGGTGGTGCTCCGATGTCCCACAGTGACGCCTTTCCCAAACTGAATACGCGGTGGTCAAAGCTTATTAGAATCCCACCACCTGGACCGGAGGCGCACCCCACAAACGGCGAGCGAGAATTTTCACTGGCCGATATACGAGGTGCCCGTCTCTCCCATGTGGATCGGGACGGATCTTTCCATGAACCAAGGGACGAAAAACAGACTCCCCGCGCCAAAGCCTCTTCCAGCCCACCACTAAAATTAACTGCGAGTGGGAGGTTGTCACCGTTCCGTTCGCCTCCACCAAGCTAGCGCCAGAGCACCTTCACTGTCTGTGATGGTGGCACAAAGGTTCAGCCCAAGCCACAGGAATGTCTTACCGCCGTGGTTTCACGACGTTTGGACCTTCAGAGTCGTAAGGCTTAGTCCCTCGAGTGTTGCAGGAGGAAGGCCTAAACGAACCCGCATACCCGCCTCCTTTTTTCGTGTCTCTCCTGAGAGGCCGCTGACCAGGCTCCCGCTTTACGGCTGGTTGCACGGCATGTAACTCTGTGTCGTCAGCTCATCAAGCGCGCACACGGCGATCCCGGGTCTAGAGGAAAATCATTTGGGTAGCCTCCCACTTCCCAGCAATCGATGATGATGGCCCGTTGCGTTATCAGTGGCAATGAGAAATTGCACAATATAACGTCTTGCTATTAGCTCAACGCCTTTCGCTTGTTCTGCCCGCAGAGGCGCGTAGCCTGCTGCGTCGAGGGACTGATGTGGCTAAGGCGCCCGGTTAGCGCTCTGCTAGGGTACCAGCGTAGCGGGCAGCTGTGCGAGCAGGAACTGGTATCACAGAGAAGGTTTCGGAGAGTTCTGCCCGCAGCAGCCGTGCACGCGCTAGATGGGCAGAGTACCGCTGGGTATGTGTGCGTCGCTCAACTCGACTGCAGTCTGGGCTAAGGGGAGTCAAGGGGCCAGCATTTCCTGTGGGTAGGCGCCGGCGCTCGCCATGGTGCCTGGATTCCGTTAGGGGAAAAGCACCTGGTACCTTCGGGTACTTCCATGCCTTAGCCTAGGAATATTTTGCTGATAAGTGCTAAGTACACAGGCCACAGGGCGAGGCGGGCTCCTAGCGGCATCTCGGACCCGATGGCCACGTGCAAAACGTATCCACCGGTGGGTTCGTCTGGCCAGGATGCCATTGCTTGTTGTTATGCGGTCCACTCCCTTTTCAGCCCAGTCCTCCGGACCAACTCAGCCTCCATGGGGATGGGGAGGGAGGGAGAAAAAACCATCACGATATGGAGAACTTCCTAGCCATCTACCCTTAGGACATTTTTGAAACGACAGTATGCCTTCCAGCACAGCAGTATCCACATGGATACCTCGCCCAAGTTTCATCCATCGACGATTTACACTCCGTAGGGGTGGCCTTGACCAGCCGATCGCAGTATCTCGAGCTTGGGGCATATCTAACTCTGTTTAGGTAGATGGACAGGGAAGGGGCTCGAACCCTGCCCGAGGCTACGCTGTAAGGCTAACCTCACGTAGGCCAAGCTCTATGCATCCCACGCTCTGGTTATTTCTGTGTCGACCAACCACATACCGAGACGCACCTCCGGGAGGGTAGAGGGAGTACAGATAGCGATCTGATCACAGCCGGCAGACGATTGTGGCGGAAACGCAGCATTGGACGTGTATTCCGACGCGTTCCGTGGCTTTTAACGCATTGTCACCGGTGCATGGCGCCTGGAGATGCATCAAATTTTCCAAGATTGCCTGACTCGTCAAGTTCCCTGCCCTGCAGGAAGAGACGGTAAGATATCAAGCTCTAGTAGAAGAGACAAGGACAGGGCCAATTCGTACGCGGCCCGGCAGAGGGGATCGTGCTTCTTCATTCATGGGCATGTTTCGCTACAATTCACTAGATTCGGGTTAGGGGCCTCAGAATAGGCGTGAACGACATATCAATGCTATGGATTCCGGCGGGATGTCATTGTTTGTTTTTTCTCCATTGCTTGGGGGTACCTGCATTGCGCATTGGCGCCCTCCATCCCCAAGCCACATGTTTCCGCCTTGTGGGTATGACAATTGGATCATCTCCGCAGACTGTTGTCCAGGCCCTACGAACAACAACAATCAATCTCCATACAAGCATTTTTCAGCGACCCAGTCTGCCAGGCTTTAGCCCGAAATACTTCGTGGCGCTGGGCTGTTCCCACCCGGTTGCATGCTCAGCTGCCGACCGGCATATCCCCTTACCAAGAATGATCGCAAATCCGATATTGGGGCATTCGCAACGGTGCCTAGTGCACGTCTAGGGAGATGACAACGCCAGCACCCCTTTTTCCTCCCACTTAGCCCGGACCCCTTGGCCCTATCATGGCGTTTTGCTTGTTTTTTCTTCCCCCTGGATGACACGCGGAGTTAAAGCCCATGCCATGCTGTCAGAATGAAGCGCTACGCCTTCCGTGAGTCAAGCCATGCATCGCCCTAACCGCCCGTTGTTTGAAGACAATGCCCAATCACGAACAGAGGCTGGCTAGCTTCGTGAAAGAAATATGTTCCTGGCCCGTTCCATCAGGGGCCGCGTGTTCTCTCATTTTCCTCTTCTGGTTGGCAACGTCCGTCGAGAAGTCATTCCCGATGCCTACTATAGGCGAGTCCCTCGGGGTGGCTCCCGTTCCAAGACAAGCTTTTCTCGGTGCCGCTCTGCTGGTGCCGCCTTGTTGATGCCGGTAATCGTTCGATTTTCCACATCGCTCGGTTGTATTCGTCCCCTAATCTTGCGTCATCTGCCTCGGTCTTGCGTGTCTTGGAAAATGCTACTCTTTCAGGGTGAGCTACGAAGGGGGTTGATTCTGCCCATCCGGTCCTATTCCAAAACTCGCCGAAAGTGTTGAGAAGGTTTTTTTTTTGCAAGCCGATTTCGCGTGGTACAGATCTGGTCCCACGCACCAAGTTTGCCGGCGCCCGAATCCCTGGGCAGTTGATCCCTCGGCCCTGAGATTCCGGGTTGACAGATCGAGAATAGCTCGTCCGATGTTGAGACAGCCCCTATTCGTTGTGTACCGACGATCGCAATGCGGCCAGCACTGAGATCTGCTTCAGCTCGGTGTAATTGACTTTTTCGACGAAGCCGTTCGGGGAGAGAGATTAGAAATCCCGTTCTGCTAGCCTCAAGTTGCCATTGCGGACGCAAAATGAAGAATGGCCGTATTGTCAGATTTCGGTCGCACTCTGAAGTTGTCAGTGTTGCCTGCTATGTGAGATGTGACTCTTGTGACGTCGGGTGGTAGTTTGAGAGACGACAGGACGGTAATACCATGGTTCGCACCGTATCGGCAAATGATTGCAACACTTTGTGCTACAGCTCCAGCTGACAGTTCAGGTAACCAGCGCCCAGGTAACAGTTCGTCTCGCTTATTCGAGGTATGACATCAGTATGCTACCAACACCCTGCCACATGTCTACCACCTTGGAATGGTGTTGTGCTGGCCAAGTCTTATCAGATCGGCAGGGCGATCATCCCAAGACAGCCAAGTACAACGACGCCTTATTCCGGTCTCCCCAAGGGTTCTCCCTGTCGTATCACACAAGGTGAACTGGCTGGCGCAAAGATCGGCGTATTCATACTTCTACAGGGTAGGTGGTATAGTTGTCTCGGGCAGATCGGTGATGACGAATTTTCGAGGTTGAAGACATACCCTTCTTTGTGGCGAGACTCTTGCGACACCGGAAACCTGGAAGGGAAGAGGGAATGAGAAACATCTGGTACGAATCCCCAAAATCAGGGAAGGGACAGGTAATATACTTAGTCTGAAGTCTGCCCGGGCTGCAGGTACCATTCGAGGGAACCAGGCAATGATCGTCATTTGATCCTTGGCAGCTGAGATTAGCTTGGTGATCGGCACAGCGACCTGCAAATCGAGACATTCAGCGCAACTCAACTGAGACCAATATCTGAAGATTTTCAGGGCAAATCATACCCCGAGGCCACTACCAGCTGGTACTTGCTGTGGAATGAAAGAAAAAAAGGAAAAGGATTTTGTGCTCATGTCTATACGTCTATTCCCCCTCGTCATCCACAATTCCCTTCTCCGTCCCCCTGGACATGTTCGAAAAGTCGGATAATTAGCGCAGTGCGTTGGAGATCTCCACGACTAGTTTCTCGCCCTCCTTGCCCACAACTTTCAGAGATTCAAGATCCTTCACTACCCAATCCGGTCCGGCGCTGACGACCTGTTCCAAGGTGTGACTTGTCACGAGCCCCACGACTTTGCACCCGGCAGCCTTGCCCGCTCTGATGCCTGCCGGACTGTCCTCCAATACCAGTACCTGCTTGCCATCGGCCTCCAAGCCTATTCGCTCACGGCCGAGAAGATAGCACGTGGGATCTGGCTTGCCATTTTCCACAGACTCGGCCGTGACCAGGTGGTCTGGGATGGCCATGGCGAGGACCTTGAGCCACCCCGTAACTAAGGGTACGGTGCCAGAGGTGACGATTGTCCAGGGGATAGCACTGGAGACGACGGACTCGAGAAGAGAACGTGCTCCTGGAATTTCAACTGCTTCGTCTGCGTAGTCCCTTGGGAGACGTCCTTCCAGATCTCTAACATCTAGACAAGGAGTGTGATTAATTAAGTGACAACGTGACAACGTAATTTGAAAACCAGCCCGTTGATGTTAGGTTCCATGTCGAGCTTCTTCACTTACATTCCATTGATGCTTTCTCGGGTGCCAAGAGCCTCAATATATCTATACTGCGACGCCCATGAGAGGTTTCCAGAATGACCTTGGGATCAACATTGATCTCTTTGCCAATTCTGCGATATGTTAGCGAACAGACTTCGTATTAATACAGTTCCAATGGCCAAACAGACGTATGCCAGTGCTTTTCCACGGCTGAGGTTGAGTCGATGATCGTTCCGTCCATATCAAAAAGGAAGCCATCAAAGGCGACCCGCTGAGGGGGTAAGCTGTAGTCCGGCTCAGGTGCCATTTTCGTGTCTATGCTTTAATGCTATGAGGGCTTTTTTTCCTCTTCCAGTTTGAGGGTCTTTTCTTAGTAGTAGAAATTGGTACTTATAGCAAGTGAGTGCTTGTTCATGAAAGAATTGAGGATTGAAATACGAAGGATGAGACGCAATTCGAGGTTGTCAAACCCCCACTAGGAAGCTCCGCTCGGTGCCTCTTGCTGCGGGACATCCTGAATTGGTTAGCAAGCTGAGTGACGTTGAGAGACCGTTGAAGAGATTGTTGCTAATCATTCGGTAGTAACAACAACACTCAATTGTACATGCAAATAGAACCTAAAGCTAACGAGCATATACACGGTAAGGTTTTAGCAAGCGCGTTGCAACACGAGGTGAAGAATGAATCAAATAGCGGACACTTGTACTGATTCGATGCTGAAATGCCCCTCTCTGCCGGGTAGGTAAAGTCGAGAGCGCGTCGGATCCGTCGACGTCACTGGATTGCCCAGCACGCGTTTTTAAGGCGCCTCGAGGTACTTGGGACGGCAACTACACACACGCGCCCTGACAGGTCATTTGCCTACCACTCTAATACCCTCCCTACGGAACCTTCCTTCAACCCACCAGGCTAACGTCCAACCAACATATTACTGTATATTATACATACAAAACAAAGATTGTTTCTTACCTTAATTACGAATGGTTTGATCAAAGAGAAATGTTTTTTTGACTTATGAAGTCTCTTTCTCCGAGATGCAGCCGTTGCCCATGTCTGATGCAGACGCGTCCTCGCGTCTGCGTTCTGGCATCATGACGCCCAGCTCCGAGGGAAGCCTCCAACACAATGGCCATTCCTCTGCGACACCAGATAGCCGGAAGCGAAAACGGGAGAGATCATTGGCGACAGATCACCTCTTAAGACCACCAATTGACCTCAAGGTTTGTTTACAAAGTTACGTTGAGAGCTCTATCAAGGTTGTAACTAATACGTATCAAGCCCTACCCTCCGAACCTTCACGTCCCACCACGCACTCTGCACCCTTTAATGCTTCTTCCGCGCCAATATGTACCTCTCGGCTCTTTCGATTTTCTCGCACCATATGGCGACTTACCACAGAGCCGCTTTTTTGAATCGCGAATCAAGATCCTGGATCTGGAAAGTCGGATGGGAACTAGGCCAAGCTTGCTACTTGCCAGGAGCGAGCCTAGGGGGACAATATATGCAGTTGAAAGGCAACAGAACGGCCTCTATTCCGTCTGCAAGCTGGGATCCTGGGTTAGTATCGACCAGCTTGCGGAACATGCCACCGCGATCGCCACGGAACGAATACGGGTACCGAAGGCAGAACCGATTGAACCGAGCGCACCGCTGCCACTAACAACGCCACAAACGCACAAAGATGAGAAACAGAAGAACAAAGCAATCGAGGCCATTCAATCACTTGTCAGGAAACGGTCTCACTCACAGTCTTTGTCGATTTCAGAAGGAGTCGTGGTTAAACCTGATCCGGCTTTGACGGCCTCTGTGTATGGATCTATGAACGATGTGAAACCTCTAGAGAAGGTAGAAGATGTACCTAGGGATGATCCTTCCAAGGAAGCTGTGGGTGTTGCTTCCGGAGACCACCAGGAACAGGTCACTCCTGAGGGGATATTTGAGAATATCCGTTCTCAGTATTCCGAAACCCTGTATAAATCAAAGGTAACTGGGCCCTGTCTGGCTATGAAGCTGTCGCCCGGAGCAATTTGTTTCTGACATTTGGTTTTCTAGGGCTCACTCGCCTATTTTGCTAAAGGGTCTCTCTCACGAGCGCGTTCGGCATTCCTCGTGGATCTTGAATCAAATCTCGACATGGAAGAGCTGATTGCCTTCCTGAAGAATATGGTTCTCACAACCGTCCAGATCGACAAGAAATTCCGGGAAACGATACCTGACATTATGTCGAAAATGAATACGGTGATAGAAAGTTCCGATGACGGCCAGAAGCGGCGGCGCCGACCCAAGAAGATGAAACTCAGCAAAGAGGGACTGTATCCTCTAGAAGATGAAAGCATCCGCGCTTGGTGGGCATCGAGTAAACCTGAGTTGGAGGATGATAAATCAAACGATACCATGTCCCAGATTAAGTTTCACGCGTCACTGTTACGCACCAGGGAGACTCAGCTTCAAATGATTCTGATCATGGAAATTCTGGCATTAGAATCCGTCAAGGAAACCACCCAGACAACTGAAAGCAATAGCTTGCCAATGTTGCCTGGAGCCATTGGCAACCCCGTTGGATCTTCGACACCGCCCATGGCACCTCCCAAAAAACGGAACAAGCACAATCTATCTGTGCTTATTGATGTTCACGCCGATAGGTTGACTATCTGGCAATCGACCGCCTCCGAAGAACAGCTTCTGTTTGAAGATTCACAGCAATCGACGCCTCAGAGTCAAACGCCGAATTCAAAATCCTCGCAGGAGCCACTCCGGGACTTTTGCGTCGATGTTATTATGCCATTGTACGTTTATTCTAAACCCCACACATTGTTGCTCACGGTTCTGACATTCTATTAGCTACATGGCGCGCCTCCCTCAACTATGCGATTCTCTGAACAGAAAGCTTGGTGGCCCACTGACAATGTCGCAATCGAAGCCCAGATCGCTAAAGAGGCACTCGAGTAAGCAGGAACTAAAACCTGGGGCCGTAGCAAAGCGGACAGCTCGTCACAAGGAGCCTAGAACTTTGGAGCGCGCGCTATCTTACGATCAGCAACGCCGCAGCATGTCTCGCGGGCCCAGTAGTGCGCTTGCGCTCATGCGATCGGCTACATCAGCTGCCATCCCAACGCTGAAAAAGGAAGAGAGCGACTTGGGGAACTCCGGACTTGCGAGTCAATCTCGACCTAGGACAAGCTCTCTGGTACGCAGTACGAGTATGGTCGATCTGCAGGACGCCAAAGCGAATAAGAAGGCGAGAGTCGAGGCAGCGTTGAAGGACGCCATTTCCAGTATCAGAAAACCGGATCGGAATGTTGTTGGTAAGGCCATGCAGGAAGAAGCCGAGCGGAAAATATCGACTGTGAATTCAGCGAAGAGTGAGTAGCACATGAACCCCGGAAACTACCTACTATCGGCTCTTATGCTAACTGCTCTAGAATCTCGGAGGACACTTTGGCCCTCATCTTCGAGTGTACAGGTCAAGGCAACACCGGCGAACAATCGCTTTAGGGATGTACTTGGTACGAAAAAGCCAGACACGTCTGCTGCTAACATACCAATCCCTTCCACGGAGATTATTCCACCTTCGAGCGTTGGAGGTGTAGGCTCGTCCACAGGGGAGCGCACTGTACTACGAAACACGACAGGTAATCGGGGCCTGCTATCTGTTGATATTAGCTGTACCCCAACCAAGGGGTACTCTAGACAGAGGAACAGCAATGAGCAACCGGAAATCCCGCCTTCGTCGCCTCTCTTCGATAGGCATGCGGCCTTGGGGGCGTCGCCAGATGTGCGACATGCTAGAAATGAGCCGATGAGAAAGCTGAGCTTCGACACCTCTTATGACGATGTGCTGTTTGCAACTCCTGTTAAGAGACAAGCTGCCCAGAAGCCAGCTCAGCAGTACAACGAAATGGAACCAGCCGCAGAACAACGGGCGGACAAGTCCATATATGACAGGCTTGGCTGGGATGATGACTTGGATGACTTCTAATAAGTAACGTGCATCATGTCTTGGTTTGATAAAATGGCGTTTTTGTTTGGCATTTAAGAAGGGAAAGGTAATTGCATTTTAGTTTAAAGGCGTATTGGCAAGAGAGCGTTGCATGGTAGACTGGTATTGTCTTACGGCGTTACGTTCGTTATTATAATTGCTGCTGCAACTAGCGATCAAGAAGCAGTATTCACACAATCTCTTCATCAATATAAATATATATTTACATGTCATCCCCAGCTATCAGATATTGGCCGTGATATATGATCAAACGCCTACTTTTCAAACGACTAATTCAATACTGTATTTACGTCTCTAGGCGGCCGCGGGCTCCACGACCATGGTTGGCAGGTCTCGGACATCAACGTGCTCCTGAGTACTCATGTCCACAACCCGAATAGCCTCGATGCCGATTATGCCTTCTTTGAGGGCCAGGAATTGGAGCTCAACCACATGGCAGGCTCCGGGAGCCAGCGGGCCAACGCGCGTGTCGGCGCTCAAGCAGGCGACCTCTGCCGTACCGACGGCAGCATTCTTCTGCATGGCGTGGAGGACATTGTCGTCCAGGGCCGCGTCGGCGATGTCCCGCTCGGCGTGCCTCTTCTTGCTGGAGGAGACGGGCCGCACGCTCCGCACCTCCTGCCGCTGGCGCTTGGGCAGGGAGACGAGGGCGAGCTTGCGCGGGTGCTGGTTCTTCTGCTCGCTGGGGCGGTTCACGACGTAGACGGTCCAGCAGAAGATGTCCCCCAGGCGCACGGGCTCGGACGGCGCGCTGAAGGACATGGTTATCCCCAGCTCGGGGAGCGCGGTCTCCGTGCGGGACGTGGCTGCTTCCAGTGTGGGAAGGGCGTCTGGGCGGAGGATGACGGGTGATTTTAGCGGGGTGCCGACCTGGCCGCTGCTGATAGAGAGCTGGGACGGCCGGTGGGATCGCTGGATGGTGAGGCTGGGGCCTGGTGTTGCCCCGAAGCCGGGGTTGACTGGGAGGGTGAAGTCGATCGGGGTGGACCAGTTCATTGTTAGTTGCGGCGTGCATACGTCGGGTATGAGCTGGGCTGTGGCGACGATGGAGATCTTGAGCTCTCGAGTATGGTTTGAGTGATTGAGATCGTATTGCCGAGGAATGACGTGATAAAGAAAGGTGATATGATCGTGGGCGACACATCTCAAAGGTGGTTGCATCAGGGCATCGTCATTGAGACACTGCACCTCACCACCAGGGACTGACAGCTCGATCTTGTTAAGAAGAAACTCGCTTTCAAAGTAAGAAGTAAAGTCGACTTCAAGGATGGCAATGACAGCGGAGCTCACAGGCTCGGTATTGGGTCGAGAGAATCGTATTCTACTGTTGATAGCAGGGAATATCTGAAACTTGAGTTGGGGAAGGGTTCGGATGCGCTGCTCGACACCCTCTTGCTGTGTCAAGGGAACCACACGAGAGACTCGCAGAGCGGACAGCCTTGGCTTGACGTCCTTAAGAGAAGGGTCATGGGTGAACGACTCGAGAAGGTTGAGCCCAGATGGAACCCCGCTAGGAAGATAGCGCTGGCCGTTGGGTGCGAGGTCGGTAGATTCATCTGGTTTGAGACCGGCAGATGCTGTGAAGATGATTGTGGGCGACTGCAATCGCATGCGCGGCCGCGGCAGTAAGACGGGGAGTTTCCAGATGGCATAGATGCACTGATGGGTCTCGCCCTCGGAATCACCAGCCTCCTCCTCATCTACAATGATGAACGGATCGGCGACATCTGGAACCGATCCCTTGAAGATGAGTTCCGTTACTGGTGGACTTGGGCCGTCGGGGACGCTGCCATTGACGATATGTGCCTCTATCGATATCGCCAGCCTCTCAAGGCGAGAGCGTAGCACTGTTTCCTCTTGCCAAGGTGCCTTGAGAACGAGCAAAAGCTCCACAGTCTCATCTGATGACTCGTTAGAAGAGGAGAGCATGTTAGTGCCAGGGGGAACAGACCGAAGAAGAGAGTCTCTCTGGTTTTGAAGGACTCGATAATAGGTTGCCCCGGTTCGACGTCCTTGAACAGTTCGTCCAAGTCGGTGTCTGTAACCGCCGGAACTAAGTAAGACAAGTAACACTTCTCTGCAAAGCTCACGGCGGGATCGTGCATGGCCACGAGGTCGGCCGCCATTGTGAGAGGCTCTGTTCCGTGTTTATACGCACGCAACTCGTCCCTCTGTTTCCAATTTCAATATATCTGGCATCACACTCGATTAATTGGCGAGAGGAGATCTCTATTTCATGGAGAACAGACCTTCGCCTTACTCCAGTCAGCCACCTTTTGCTGGTCTCCAACTTTGAGCTCAACGTTGTGCCTCTCCTATAATGTAGATCGGCATGGGAGGTACGGAGGTACATTGCATATTAGGACACCTTGGATTAACATTCGGCTAATTGCATTAGTGGATGCTACAGGGTAGGCTGGACTCGCCTGATTGCAGGGTCCGTGCGCCCTTCCTTCCAACCAGATTTGGGTCAAACTTCTCGAAATGAAGATTATTCAGAGCAAGCTTTCCGTCGTCGCATCAACAACATCAAGGCTCCTTCTACGTGGCAGCCCTCACCAATTCCCGAGAGACGGCCCCTTCTTCGGCGCGCGCACATCCCCTTCCTTGTGCCCATTGATAGCACGATGAACGGCTTTCCAGGCCGCCACGCGCAGCCTGCACCGGTATGGCAGGAACATCATACCAATGATGGTCGAGCCTACTACTATAACAATGTTACCAAAGCGACGCAATGGACCAAGCCCGAGGAAATGATGTCGCCGGCAGAGGTTCGTCTCTTTTCTCCATCCCACGAACACGTTCAAGTTGCTAACCACAATTAATTACAGCGCGCTCTCGCCAACCAACCCTGGAAAGAATACACAGCCAAGGGTGGTCAAAAGTACTGGTACAATACGGAGACTAAGGAGAGCTCCTGGGAGATGCCTGATGTGTACAAAACCGCTCTTGGTTCAGGGTCAACCCCCGCTCCTGCGCAGACACCAGTGACACCCGCGACACCATCGTCATTCGGTGGAGGCTATGGAGGCTCATTCGATCAGGGGCGCGACCATCGCGATTCTTACACCGAGTCACGACAACTACCTGCCCCAAACGACCCCAAGGCTCAGATATTTGTGCCCGAAACGAATGATCCCGAATACGCGACAGTCGAGGAAGCCGAGGCTGCCTTCTCTAAGCTACTTCGTCGAAGTGGTGTTCAGCCAGACTGGACGTGGGAGCAGACCATTCGAGCCACAGCCCGCGATCCCCAGTTCCGCGCAATCAAAGACCCCAAAGATCGAAGAGACGCTTTTGAGAAGTTTTGCCAAGATGTTATCATCCAGGACAAGGAGCGTGCCAAGGAGCGGTTGGCTAAACTTCGAACTGATTTCGAGACCATGCTTAAGCGGCACCCCGAGATTACCCATTATACGCGCTGGAAGACTGCGCGCCCCATGATTGAGGGGGAAACCATTTTCCGGTCTACCAACGACGAGTCGGAGCGGCGCCAGCTCTTTGAAGAATACATTATTGGCTTGAAGAGAGCCCATGCCGAACAGCAGGCCTCTATGCGAAAGAGTGCCATCGACGGCCTGGTCGATCTTCTTCCCAAACTCAACCTGGAGCCCTATACTCGATGGTCTGATGCACAAGGAATCATTTCTACAACCCAACCGTTTCAAAGTGATGCCAAGTACCAGACTCTCAGTCAGCTCGACATGTTATCCGCCTTCCAAAACCATATGAAGGCCCTTGAGCGCGCGTTCAATGACTCTAAGCAGGAGGAGAAAACTCAGAAGTTCCGAAATGAGCGGAAAGCTAGAGATGGCTTCAAAGCACTATTGAACGAGCTCCGTGCCGACGGTAAGATCAATGCAGGCACTAAGTGGGCGCAAATCCACCCCTTGATTGAGAATGATCCAAGGTATCGAAATATGATGGGCCATGGCGGCTCAACACCACAAGAGCTCTTCTGGGATCTCGTAGAGGAGGAGGAGCGTGGGCTTCGTCAGCCGCGTAACCACGTTCTTGATGTTCTCGAGGTATGAACCCCAACTGCTATATTGAAAGAGTGAAGCTAATGATGTCAAATTTAGGACAAACGAATTGAACTCAACCCTAACAGCGATTTGGAAGAGTTTATATCCACGATGAAGGGTGATCGGCGCACGGCCGATATCAGCCGAGATGTTTTGAACCTCATTTTTGACCGGGTAAGACTCACCTTCCAGCCTCTTCCATTGATGAATTTCATGCAACTAACCAACAATTTAAAGCTACGTGAGAAACGTACCTCTAAGCGTGACGATCGCCGGGCAGTTGATGACCTACGGACGTTTATGAAACGAATGGAGCCACCTATTACTCTCAACGACTCTTATGAAAAGGTTAGACCCCGACTAATCAAAGCAGACGAGTTCCAGGCTGTTACGTCAGAGGAGTCTAGAAGATCCGCATTTGACAAACACATGCGTCGCCTTCGAGAGAAGGAGGAGGACGCCCACCGAAGGGACAGGCGCCGTGACCGTGCGTCTGTGGAGAGGGATCGCCGAGAGAGAGATCGGTCCAGAGGTGAGCGCTCTCATCGCAGCAGTGGCCGCCCTCGACGAAGCCGCAGCCCCGAAGCGGATGCCTATGAGGCAGACAGACGCAAAGCAATTGCGGAGCGTGAGCGAAACCACCGCAAATCCACTATGGCGGAGAATCTATTATCCACTGACCGTGGCCGTTTATCTCCTCCACCTCGCCGTGAGCGCGAGCGGGAGCGTGACCGAGACAGAGAGAGGGAGAGAGACAGAGACAGGGATTACGATCGCACCCCCCGCTCTCGCCGTGACGATGACTCGCATTATGATCGCGAGCGACGAGACAGAGAGGAGGAGCGAGAGCGACTCTACCGTCGGCGTGTTGACCGCAGCTCCATTGAGGAACTCCCATATGGTGACGAGCGACCTTCAGGATCAAGCTCTCGACGCCGTCGAACAGAAAATGAAGATGACTACGCTCGTAGAGATTCGCGAGATTCCAAGGTACGGGAAACATCCATTTGTTAACATTCTAAGAATAAGCCAATTGGTTGCTAACTGCTTGTAACAGAGGTTGAAACGGGAGCCATCGCGCGAGCGCACCCCTCAACGTGAAGCCCCAGTTCATACCAAGACTCCTCCTGCTAACCCACCACCAGCACGAGATGCAAGGTCCGGCAGTGAGGAAGGAGAAATTGAGGAATAGGCGCAGAGCGCAACCGTTTGCCCCACAACTCGAGAGAGCCAGAAGCTACTCGGCTTTTTTTGTCCGCCACCTCAGTACGTTCTGGCAAGCATTCACTCCACGGCTTGTTAGGTAGAGATGACATACAGTCCTGGCTACAGATTGGTCCTTGACCTATTCCTTCCCTTTTGCCTCTCCTCGATCACTCAAGTGGCCAAGGGATGGCCACTCATCCTCTTTTTTCGAGTTCAGTCCTTGAGAAGCAGATTTCGATTCCTCCTTGAGGCTGTTAGTTGGTATGTGTCTCTTTGTTTATCATGTCAGTGTGTCTCCTCCGAGAAAAGAGAAAAAACACCGCATGTGTGCTCTTCCCCATCCCCGGCGTGTAATCCCCATACCTAGTTATAGCCATGTTCAGCTGGCCTAGTCATAATTACCTCAATCAATCAAACCCGCATCGTCTTTTGACCTGTTGAAAATGCTCCTACCATTGTGCTGTGCTAGATGCGTTCCTTACATAAAACCTACACCGCCCGAGATTGCACATTTTCACAAAGATATTCTTGAATCTGCTCGTTCGTTTAACTGCAGCTACCTACATATATTTCAAAACAAATCGCCTCTTCCAAATCGCTCCCTACTTTGCAGGGAACGAGTGTGGCAGTCATCCTTCTTGATCCACTGTCCCTCAATCTGCGAGAATCCCAAGTGCTATTTGCTCGCCTCATCTAATGAGCAACACTTGTTAATCCAAGCCCAAGTGGGATGGAACCCTCGCAGGACCAGACAGCAGGGGATAGGCTGCCACGGCGAGCCCAGCTCGTCTGGCTCGTCATCCTCGCCCGGATCATCAATATCTAAGCCAGAACCGTGGGCGTGGCCCCCCACACGCTTCTGAAGCGTGGTTTTGTTTTGAACGCCCTTAACGCCGTGAGATGCATGATGATGGTGGTGGTGGTGGTGGTGGGAATTACTATCTCTATACTTGCCCTTTTCAAGAGCTCTTGTCGGGAGTATCCTCCAAGAAGAACTAAAAAAAACAGGTGGGTTAGTATGAGCAGTCAGCTATCAGTGTGTTTGCAGATTCACTTACGTAGTTGCCACCTAACTTCTGTTCCTGGTCAAGCTGCGAGCCCTGTTTGTTGATACGAGGGCGGTAGTTCACAGGGTCTCGGCGGAAGGTGACGTCAAGGTTCTTGAGGAAAGCGTTGCAACCAGTGAGAAGAGACTCAGGCTTGTTGGCGTGAGCATCAATACCAGGCTTGCCATCGAAGACAATGACACGATCAGCGAGGTACGTGGCCATGATGAAATCGTGCTCGACGATAAATGCCGTGCGCTTGGAGTGCATGATGAAGCGCTTGATGACACGGGCGGCGATAATACGCTGTTCGGAGTCGAGGTAGGCGGAAGGTTCGTCAATAAGGTAAATGTCGGCAGGCATGCCGAGAGATAGGACAATGGCAACACGCTGCAATTCACCACCGGACAAGTTCTTGACCTCCTGATCAATAAAGTCGTCGAGCTTCAGAGGCTTGACAACATCGGTCTGGAACTGGGGCGAAAGGAAGGCCTGCTTGATCTTCTTGAAGAAAAGCTGGCGGACTGTACCTTCAAACTTGGGCGTGATGGTCTGGGGCTTCATGCTAATTCTCATGTCGGGAACGGAGGCCTTGCTATCGGGCTTCAGGGCTCCGGCCAGGAGGCGACAGAAGGTGGTCTTCCCAGTTCCGTTCTCTCCCATCATGACAATAATTTCAGAGTCGGTAAAGTCACCAGGATCGATGCGAAGCCTGAAGTTGCCGAGGGTCTTCTCCATCTTAGGGTACTTGAAAGCACGAGATTTATCAATAGCAAATTCATCAGCGCTCTCAGCAATGCGGAAGGTTAGAGACTCGTCACGGAAACGCAGGTTTTCGGTGGGAATATGACCATCAAGGAAAATGTTGATACCTTCTCGAACAGAGTAGGGGAGGGTAACAACACCATAGACGGCGGGTCTTCCGTACAAGACGCAGATGTAGTCGGAAAGATAATCCAGAACAGACAAATCGTGCTCAACCACGATGATGTAGTCGTTGTCGCGGAGCAATGAACGGATGATTTGAGCTGCGCTCAATCTTTGCTTGACATCAAGATACGAAGAGGGCTCGTCAAACATGTAGACGTCGGCCTTCTGGACGCAGACAGTACCGATGGCGAAACGCTGAAGCTCACCACCAGAGAGCAAATTGATGTCACGGTCCATGATATGGTTCAACTCAAGTGTGTCGGCAACCTCCTGAGTATTACCAAGGGAAGCTCGGCTCTCGATAAGGTGGCGAACACTCTTCTGGGGGCCACGGACAGCCTTTGGAATCTGGTCGACATACTGGGGCTTGACCACTGCCTTGAGGTCATCTTCCAACAGCTTGGTGAAGTAGTCTTTTACCCAATGATTAGCACATTTAGATTATATCTTTAGTGCCCGATCTCAACTTACTCTGCAGTTCAGAACCTCGGAAATACTTGATAACATCTTCCCAGTCAGGAGGGTTGTCGAAACGGCCCAGGTTGGGCTTGAGCTTTCCACTGAGAATCTTCAAAGCAGTACTCTTGCCGATACCGTTGGTTCCGACAAGACCAAGAACCTGTCCGGGGCGGGGCATAGGAAGCCGGTGCAGCTTGAAGCTGTTGGGGCCATATCGATGGGTAACTTGGCTTTCGAGGTTGGTGGGAAGGTTGATGATGGTAATGGCATCGAATGGGCACTTCTTGGGGCAGATACCGCAACCAATACAGAGCGACTCGGAGATGAAGGCGAGGCGGGATTCGGGCGCAACTTCAATGCAGAGCTTGCCACTACGGACGACTGGGCAGGATTTCTTGCATTCCTGGCGACACTTTCGGGGGCGACACTGTCCACAAAGAAGGTTTGTCAGAACTTATTCTTGATTCGTGGTGTTGGCGATGCAGATAGATGGTGGGGTTATAGTGTTGTGTGAGGCGGGGTAGATTTTTTCAAGATGGCCAAGGTAGGCCAAAAAGCAAGGGTATTCAGGTATATGAGCGGTCTTGACGAACCTTGTCGCTATTGACAATGGCGATACTACATTATAGAAGAAATCCATATTAGCAGGAACCCTTGGGCGAAAAAAAAACCATATCGCGGCTAGCATCATACCGTGTAAGCTTGTCGGACATGACGGCGGTATTGGCGTGTGCTGTGGACACAAAAAATTGTCGGAGGGGTTATTCGAGCGGCGGTATTTCAGCTCGCGATCCCAGCGTCGCCCTTCTGTCAAGCTCAAGAGCCTGGTTCAGTTGGAATGGGAAATTCGCACGCAGGCGCGTTCGACGGCGCAGACGGACGGATATTGTGCGAGTTGGATCGGGGGAGAAACAATGGTGGGCAGGGAAAAAAGATGAGGATTGTGGTGTTGCGCCCAATGATGGAGGCAGCGAGTGTGCGGTCATCAATTTTTCCTGTGCTCTGAATCGTCCACTTTTGGCGGGGCAGGGCATTGAGACTTGGGCAGGTGCTAATTACAGGTGCAGGTGGAGGCATAAGCATGGGCGGGAGCCATTGACACTGGCATCTACGGACGTGTTACCTACGTGGGTAGCCGGTGTCTTGACATGAGATGAGGTAGGTAGCCGTTATGACGGGCTGCTGCAGTGGCAGATACACAGAACTGTCTTGGGGTTACGGCGAGTTGCCATCATGCTGAGGTGCAAGGGAGCCTGCCTCTCTTTGATGGTTGAATCTGCAAGGTACAAAGGTGGATTGGGTATCGATAAGAACTGGGTACCTGTTTCGTATCGTCATTGTACCTCCCAGCATGGTCGTACAGCGCTGGAGTGCCTCACCTACCTGGGTGGGAAGAAAGTGGAAGTGGCCATCTCTCGAAGAATGGACCCCAGAACCATGTGCTAGCCCAGGATTACCAGGATCACAGAGCTGTGCGCATCTGTAGCAGAAAGATGTTGCGATTCGGTCGGAGGATGTCTGGGGCCTTCCAAATACCTACGCTCTGCTATGACATGGTTTGATTGCTAGTTGGCTAGTAGGTCATAGACACAAGCAAATGGGCGGATGACAAACAGTGACCGCTAAGCCTGCCCACCATGAAGAATCGTACTTCTGGTGAGCTTAGGTTATCATACTTCTCTTTCCTAGCACAAGTGATAGATATTGTTAATTCCAGACAACAATAGGTAATTGCACGATCTTTAAAGGCATTATCTCTAGATGTTGTGGCCCATATTAGAAAGTTGAGTTTTCTGGGGAACATCTTTGCAGTGCCTGTTTTCCTGGCACCCACTTGACAGGGTCTCATTAGTTCCCATTCGAGCCAGTGGATTTTGCCGTGTGCTTGGGCCATATTGTCTGGAGTGGCCAAGCCTGGCTTTATTCGTTTGCAGGTCAGGTAAACAATCCGTCGTGAATAGGGAGCTCTCGCTGGCACTTGTATACAATGTGATTAAAGTAGAAGGACGTGTGAGTAGTCGCCCATGTTGGGTAGGCATTTACATTAATTGCAAATGGATTGAGAATCCTTCGTGAATAATGATCAATCGCAAACCTACTACTAATTTGAACGTAAACAATATGAGGAACATCCTTCAATGACGGTATCTGTGCCTGAATTACTGATACGAACAGGAAATCGCAGAGAAGAATGGCAAGGATGGCCAAAACTACAATACCAGCATTCATAAACACGCGAGAAACAATAGCAGCAAATGGCTGAATAGCAGCCGTCTATAGGGTAGCTCATGTGTACCCCCATTCTACACGGTACACGAACGATCGGCAGTGGCTGCATCCCGTCACCTGCTGGGCGAGGGCGGAAATGCAGGAGCATCATTGCCTTTCAAAAGGGTTTGAATAGGATCCAAGCTTTGTAGATATATCGCATGTTATCCAGGCGCCCAGTTGCCCAGCCTCAAGAAACCGAAACTTACTTGCCGACTAGAGTTGCCCTGCTCTTCACGTCGCCAATCACGTGACCAAATTAGTTGGGTCTGGGAGAGCTTGTGGCCAATCAACTCCGCCCTGCACTAGCGCGGCGAGTTCCAACCCGCGCGAGGTGCCTGCTGCCGGACCATCCAATTCTTCTCTCTCCACCAGTCTGGTGGCATTTTTGTGACAATCCACCTTCACCCTCACACCTCATCCACGCCCACCCGAACCCCCATTTGGTCAAACTTGCAAATCACCTTCGAGAATTCGCCAGTATTCTCTTTAATGCCTTCTGCTACCTGATGGTCATTCATTAATGACTTGTAAGTTGATATTCCCTTCCTACCAATACTATCCCGGCAGACTTGCCCGTGTATCTTGCCGTATGCGATCGACCGAGTCTCGAGCTGGCTGTCGAATCCAATATATCCTCCTCCACGGGTCTTATACCTGTTGATATGGCTCTTTCTTGATGGAATTCGATGCCGTTCTTCGATAGCGGCACGTCCAAGACCCAGGAAAGCCAGTCTGCCCACAGACACTGCCCCAATCGCAATATCATCAAACATCAGCCTTGCCATCGCATATCCCGACGATATGCGATTCTTGCAACATCTTGGCCATTTCAACTTCATTCCTACCCCATTTCACATGTTTTCAGGTCGCCTATGCCACCCCTTTGGACTCATACCACTCTCCACACCGTCCAAAGCTTCTCCGAGTTGCTAACCTCAAATCGTCTTGCAGCAGGTGGTATCATAGCATAGTCGACGATGTCCACCCTTATTGAGGGTGGTCCCGTAAATGGGCATCTGTCGCCGGAACATAAGATAGCCATCCAGACCCGCAACGTACGCGATCGGAGCGAGAGCGACGCCTCAGACACGCGTCCCGAATCTGTTTCTGAGAACGGCCATGGCGCATCACCAACCTCATCTGATGATGCCCTCGATGCCACACATATCATGAACGGAGATCAGTATTCACAAGATAGTGATGGTCAGACACCCGACAATGCTTCGGACGATGCCGATTTCGATATGCAAGACAGCCCTGTATCACATCCTGAAGATGCTGTCGAGGAGCATTCGAGCTCGAGTGACTCCAGCAGGGCTCTAAAACGACGAGCCACTGCGCAAGAAGATGATTTCATACAGGCCAATCCTCAACTCTATGGTCTTCGTCGAAGCGTAAGCAGGCTGCCCAAAATTCCCGCAAATTGTTTCAAGCACAGCAACTGACCGTGTTCTAGATCCGATCGAAACCTCCTCGAAAGATGGTATGTACCAATCACGGTCCCATATTGGCATTGAACTAACTCATCGATTTCAGATTCCGTCTGATAACTCAGAAGAGGACGTGGTGCCTGCAAATCGCCGGGCATCAAAACGCCGTCGAGTAGACAACTCTCGTCCCTGTATGTTCTAACCTGGAACGATCCCACTTCCTATTGTACGTTCCGTGACTGACCTCTCTCGTATCGTAGCTTCTATACGACCTACCCCTTCTCATCAGCCGTCAACGGATGAATCCGAATCCGACTCTGATAACTACGGCGGAGCACGCGCGAAAAGATCACAGAAGAAAGCTAGACTCGAGAGAGAGTCGCAACCCAACCTCGTCGAAAAGCGGTGGTCTAACAGGCGTACCGGCCAGCGAGTAACATACGAAGAGAGCGACTTTGAAGTTGAAGAAGAAGATGACATGGCCCCCGAAGACTTCACCGCTGATTACGTTGACGAGTCTCCGTACATCGAAAAGGTAGTTAAACACCAAACGAAAGACAACATACAACTGAGTTACGACTTGGATCGTCATGATTTCCTGTACTTCATCAAATGGCAGGGAAGGTCTCATCTTCACGATTCATGGAACAGCTTGGACTCCTTGAGGGACATGCGGGGCTTCCGCAAAGTCGAAAATTACTACAGAAAGGTCGTCGAGCAGGAGCTTGATATGCGTTTTGGAGATGAAGTACCCCTCGAGATGAGAGAACAATTTTTCCTTGATAGAGAACGCGATGAAGAAGCCCTAGAGGATTTTACCAAGGCGGAGCGCGTTGTTGCTGTTCGCGATGGCGAGGATGAAACGGAATACTACGTCAAGTGGAAGGGCCTGACTTACGAAGAGTGCACATGGGAAAAGGCCTCTGACATCAGCCCTGCCTTTCAGGATAAGATTGACCAGTTTCTCGATAGGTCTTCTCGAAATTGGCAGTCCAACCGCAAAGAGAGCAACAAAGACACTCGGTCGCGGATGGTAAAATTGGATAAGCAGCCTGACTACATCCAAGGGGGCGAGCTGCGGCCCTTCCAGCTAAAAGGCCTGAATTTTCTTTGCCTGAACTGGACGCGACAGAACAATGTCATCCTTGCAGACGAAATGGGTCTCGGCAAAACGGTGCAAACTGTTTCCTTCTTGAGTTGGCTTCGGAACGAGCGCGGACAAGAGGGCCCGTCACTCGTCGTTGCCCCCTTGAGTGTCATTCCCGCATGGTGCGACACTTTCAATACCTGGTCACCCGACCTGAACTACGTCGTATACCTTGGACCAGAAGATGCCCGCAACATCATTCGTGAGCATGAACTTCTCGTTAATGGCGATACCAAAAAGCCAAAGTTCAACGTGCTAGTGACCTCATACGAGTTCATTCTGCAAGATTGGCAGTTTCTGCAGTCTATTAAGTGGCAGACTCTCGCTGTCGACGAGGCACATCGTTTAAAGAACAAGGAGTCCCAGCTCTATTCTCGCCTGAACGGATTCAATTTCCCCTGCAAGGTCTTGATCACCGGAACCCCAATCCAGAATAACTTGGCGGAGCTTTCTGCACTTTTAGACTTTTTGAACCCTGGAGTAGTAAACATTACTGAAGATCTCGACTCCCTGTCAGCTGCAGATGCTCAGGAGAAGCTGCAGGAGCTCCATAAATCCATCGCGCCCTATATCATCAGACGAACCAAGGAGACGGTGGAGTCTGATCTTCCTCCCAAGACGGAGAAGATTATTCGAGTTGAACTCTCAGATGTTCAGCTTGATTATTACAAGAACATCTTGACTAAGAATTACTCAGCCTTATGTGATGCAACCAATGGCCACAAGAACTCTCTGCTGAATGTCATGATGGAACTGAAGAAGATCAGCAACCACCCGTATATGTTTTCAGGCGCGGAAGAAAAAGTCCTGGCTGGGAGCATTCGCCGTGAAGACCAAATCAAAGGTCTCATCGCTAGTAGCGGGAAGATGATGCTTCTGGACCAGCTCCTGACGAAACTGAAAAAGGATGGACATCGGGTCCTCATCTTTAGTCAGATGGTTCGAATGCTCGATATCCTTGGTGACTATCTGTCTTTGCGAGGATACAAATTCCAACGGCTAGACGGAACGATTGCTGCTGGCCCTCGACGAATGGCGATCAACCATTTCAACGCGGAGGACAGTGAAGATTTTTGTTTCCTTCTATCAACTCGTGCTGGTGGACTTGGCATTAATTTGATGACTGCCGACACTGTCATCATTTTCGACTCAGACTGGAACCCCCAGGCTGATCTTCAAGCCATGGCCCGAGCTCATCGAATCGGCCAAAAGAGACCGGTCAATATCTATCGGTTGGTGAGTAAGGAGACCGTTGAAGAAGAGGTCCTCGAGCGCGCCCGCAACAAGCTTCTGCTCGAGTATTTGACTATCCAAGCCGGAGTCACAGACGATGGCAAGGCAGCTCTTAAGGCAGAGTTGAACAAGAAAGGAGTTAAGACAGACGGGCCTTCCTCCAACGAAGATATTCAAATGGTCTTGAAGATGCGATCGTCCAAGATGTTTGAGCAGAAAGGCAACCAAGAGCGATTGGAACAACTTGACATCGATTCTATTCTAGAAAATGCCGAGGTGACCAAGACAAAGGTCGACGACAAGATCAACCTGAGTAGTGGTGGTATTGACTGGGATAGCTTCATGCAGGTTACCGATGTGAAAGTTGACGATCTGGCCCTTGACTGGGACCAGATCATCCCTGCAGAGAAGATTGCCGAGATCAAGGCAGAGGAGGAAAAACAGAAGCACGAGGACTATCTTGCCAAGGTCGCAGAAGAGAGTGCACCTCGCAGAGCGGCTGTGAAGAATCGCAATCGAGAAACAGACCGTGCAGACAGACTGAAGAAACGACAGAAAGAGCAGGAGCAAGAGGCAGCCGAGAAGCGAGCGCTGGAAGCTGATCCGAAACGGCCGCTAAACGACAAGGAACAGCGTGTTTTGATCAAGGCCTTTTTCCGATATGGCTCATTGGATGATCGTGCCGACGACATCATACAGGAAGCAAAACTTGGTGATAGAGACCCAGACGTTATCAAGTCCATGCTCAATGACTTTATCAAAGCTGCACAAGACGCTGTGGACGAGAACAATGCCAGGGTTGCCGATGAAGAGAAAAAGATTGGCAAGACTTTAACCAAGAAGGACAAGAAAGCCGTTCTAATCGATTTTGGTGATTTGCGCAAGGTCAATGCCGAGACGGCGATTGAAAGGCCGATGCAACTGCAGACTCTTCGTCAAGCCATCCAGACTGCTCAAGATTGGCGTACATTCCGACTGCACGATGCGACAAAGGCCGCAAGCTACAGCTGCCCCTGGGGTGCCAGAGAAGACGGCATGCTTCTCGTCGGGATTGACAAGCATGGATTCGGTGCTTGGCCACAGATACGCGATGACGCAGAGCTTAACATGGGAGACAAACTCTTCCTGGAAGAGCAGCGCGTTGCCAAGAAGGAGGAACGAAGCAAGGGCAATGACAAGCAGAAAGCTCCTGGCCCTGTTCACCTCGTACGACGTGCTGAGTACTTACTCTCTGTTCTTCAGTCTAAGAATTCACCAGACAAGTCGTTGCATAAAACGGTGGAGAATCATCATCGCAACAACAAGAAACAGTCCCTGACCAACGGTCATAGGTCCGCGGCTACTGCATCTCCTGTTCCCCACGGGAGTAAGAAGCACCGCGAAAGGGAGAGGGACCATGGATATGGCGATTCAAACCGCTCGAGAAGCCATCATGATGATCACGGCACGCCCCGACCGGATAAGAGGAAGCATGCATCAAATGAAGATATTCGGAGCTCAAAGCACCGTCGGTATGATGAAACCGGGCGCTCGAACAAGCATGGCGATGAGCGAGATCGGGATCGGGAGCGAGACCGAGATCGTCTTCGAATTGAGAAGAGTCGTTATCGCGATGAGGATGACCGTAGGCATGATAGGCATCGTCACCGGCACGATGATCGTCGTGATGATCGCAGAGATGACCGCCGAGATGATCGCAGGGACGACCGTCGAGACAGCCGCCGAGATGATCGACGAGATGGTCGTCGTGATGATCGCCGGGATGACCGCCGTGATGACCGCCGTGATGACCGTCGCGAGGACCGTCGCGATGACCGTCGCGATGACCGTCGAGATGACCGCCGAGATGATAGACGGCGCGACCATGAAGCGCGACCGCATGATGAACGCAAAGCCAAGGCCCTTCGTCGACTGGATGAGCTGCGACGCATTGGTGACGACCAAGAACAACGGGCAAAAGACAACGATGCTCTGATTTGGTTCCTCTTGAAGCCTGTCCGTGGAAACTTTGAGAAAATCCTGTCTACTACCAAGGAAACCGTCAAGTCAAGCAAAGAGCGCGCCTCTATCTTCAGTGTTGAGCTCCTCGCCATTGGACTGTTCTTGGATGAAAACTTTACTGCCGCCGACGAGGCATTGAAGAGCCGTTTCTGGTAAGAAATGACCATAACTTATTTCGCACCTCCACCTTTGCATAATCAACTAACATTCCTGCGTAGGGATTTCCTCGCCGAGTTGTGGCCTGTAGATGATACAAGCAAGAGCGTGACCGGCCAACGCCTCAGCAAGATGTATCAAGCTCTTCGTGCCCGCAAGTCAAACCCAGGTGACAGTTCCTCGAAACCAAATGGAAGATGAAGGCTATGATGTCGGGCAAATACCCGTTTCATGGTGCCATGTGTCTCATTATATTGGGCATCTTCTTTTACTTCACATCATTGTCACTACCGGATTCTTCCTTTTGAATTCACTCCGACCCCGACCCCTTCGCACTCTACTTTTGTCTTTTAAAAACAGCATTGTCTGGCGTTTCGGTTATAGGCTTGAGGTCGTTATTATTTCATGATTGAGGAGAGTTGAGGAAGACATACCCGGATCAGCATGGCCAGGATTTATGAGAAGAAAAAAAGCTTGGGAGTTCATTAGCGACAACCTGCGAAAAGGTCTATTGTTTTTATATTTACACAATTTTGTTTGCTAGGCGATTTTCGATTATTCATCGTCTTTGTTAAAACATTAAGGGAGTTGGAATTTTGTTTTTTTAGAGGGCATTCTCAGAACCCACGCATACCAATGGTTTCTTTCTAATCATGGTGTTTCGGACCAGAGCTGAGGCATCAGCACGTCCGTCTCAGATGCACACTCTCGCAGGGAATGGCCCGCCAGCCGGTGCTTCATGGTTGTACATTATTAAACGCTGTTTCTTGCACACTCGGCCCAATGGGAGACTTCTTGACTAGATCAAGACATATGGGGTGGCTGGCGGGAGGCGGTGGTGTGCGAGAGTAATCGGGCCTGGGTTCGCTACATTCCCCAAGAGGGAAGACATAGATAAGACGACATGCAGCATTTGTCCCAGTACCAAGGCTACTGGCATAATAATGGAAATCGAACAAGTTTCAACAAGTTTACTGGCTTCTCTTTGTGCAAGTGATGTGTAAAACGGCTCTTAACCTCCTGATACCCATGGCTTGAATTATCCCTGGCTTGGGAATGCGGTGAGCTTTTTAAGATGGAGTGAACCTAATCCTATATCATGCGTTTATTATGCCCTTGGCATGTAGACTGACCCAGTGGCGAGGGTAGTATTTCTGAAGAGTCCACATAGTTCATAGTAGAATTACTTGGGACTGACTGATGTGCAGCTGACATCTAATTAATTGTTATTATACCAAAGTCGTGACACTGAGCTTACGAGACTAGACGTGGAAGAGCTGTCTACCTCGCAAATAGCCATATCAGTGAACAGGTGTCAATAGCAATGGTGGAGGAAGTAAGTTTTCCCCAGAGATCCGAGGCTAACTGGAACTCGTATACATCATCAGGTAGTAGTTATTGTGCAACCGGTTTATGCCTCACTATTTAGACGGGAGGGAGTAAAAAACCAGCGTATATATGTCCCGAGAGTTGATATAGAGTGAAATAAATGGAAAAAGGGTTGAAGCGATCCTGAAGACTCGCCGGATACCTCAAGGACTGAACCCCATGAATGTGAACATTACTCATGCCAAAGTACCCGTAAATTAAGACACCAGTTATTTCTTGTCTCTCTATTACCTAGAGCCATCAATGCCACCAGTAAACACATCTCTTCCCCTTGGTATAATGGCCAGCCCTCGTCTTTCCAGATAGCGCGGTCCCGGCGATGTAGACGGTATATGCTAGGCGATACTACCTCGACCACTCTCTTCTGACCATCGTCCCTAGTTTAGAAGGTAGTCCTCTCGGTATTGGTACTCAATTTCGAGACGGAAATGGGCAGCATTTCTGCTCAGCGTCTCGATTTGGGAGCGATTGACGCCGGATCTAGGGTCCAAGCATTAAGCATCAAGCATGGATACGAGAGGCTTTACCAATCGGTGGCCCTTCTCAATGGCTCTGGTGAACTATTCTCCAGCCCGCAGCTGTAAATCTTCCAATACTCCAAGCATTAAGGGTAGCACATTTGAAGTGGGAGAATTCGGACCTCGTGAGGGTTTGGTAAACACAAAGGATATTCACTCCTCAAGCTATACACGCTGCAATACCCACTCCAGTCTGCAACTACATTGGACTTGAGTGATTGTATAACGAAATCTCCCCGTCCCCCCGTGGGAATTAGACACGTATACCAGGCAAGTGGATCATTAATGGTGTTAATGTGTGTTAATATACTCCCGTTTGGTCCCCCGAGAGTGTAATGTCAGACGAGATCTGATCCCACAATGTCGAGGGTATGGTCAATGCCAATAAGAAAGCCGGTGACATCATTTACAAGGAGTTTGATGCCAGAAATACAGAGTTGTCAAGATTTCAGTGATATTGAAAGCCCCGGGGCTTGAGTTTCAGCTTGGCCCCCAAAACGTCAGGATGAACCCGATGTCCAAAGCGGTTCCGACGTAAAACATCACCATGGGATAGACGCGATTTAATAGAGGGGAAATTCGTACGGAGAGCTATAGAGGAGTTCTTTTGTTGGTTAGATCGGCAGACTAGGAGGCCCTGCGCCCCCTCAGGTGGAAGGACTCAGGGACCGCATGCCTGCACGAAGTCTACAGGTTTGCTCGAGGAATATGACTCAGATCGGTAGGTAGATAGGTAGGTCGGTGTTTTGATTAGTGGGTTTGGGCAGGGCTGAGTGCTTACAGAAGCGTCGCGAGCTGAGGTAAACGAGGGAATGAGCGTTGCTTGTAGATGAAGCTCCTCCTGGAAGGTCATTGGAGAGACCATCCTAGTGGGGCCGCGCGATCTTGAATTATGGCAAGAACTGATGCATGTATGTCCTCGTTGGCATGTTGTTCGCGTGTTGGGGATGGGATGAGGCGCAATGGCAGGTTGACTCGGGGAGGGGGAAACGGGCATGAATGATATGGCTACGAGTCGGTGAGGAACGCTAGATGTGTGCCTTTATAGAAAAGAGCAGCGAGCTAGAGAAGTGCGAAGTGGGCTGGATTTTGAATAGGCCGTTTTGATACACTTTGAATGTAGGCTGGGGTCGATGAGACCGGCGGAGTGGTCAGCCTGCGGATGACGAGGAGGGAGGGAGGATGATGCAGGGTGATATGAGGAGGTTGACGATGATGAGAGACGGTTGCTGATGACACTGTTCGGGAACTAGAATGGAAGGAGGATGGATGGAACTTTGGATCTAGATACGGGCGTGCCTGGCCACGAAGCGGGTGTGGCTGCTGCGTTTGCCACGGGACGGCAGGTGCGTCCATTGTAACATCACATCACTGACGCGGTGCACTGCATGCATTCGTACGTACGTAGCCTGCAGGTGCGGTGCATCGTGCTTGCCGAGACAGCCCTAGGCGACGAACGACGAGCAAGCGCGGCCGCGGTCGCTATTGCCCAACACAGTCTAGCAGCTGCGGCAGTGTAGGTTGCGACTGCCTCCGCCAAGCAACTGACCTTCGCAAAGCACCCACCGGCCAGGCCATGCCATGTGCCGTTTTCGCGGCCGTCTCCAGCGCAAATCTGCCTCGAGGGGGGCCCTCCAGCCTAGCTGCAGTCAGTGGGTTTGTTGCATTGCCACCATCATCAGCCATCTCTGCTCACGCTCACTCATGTCCGCACCCGTGTTCACGTTGCCCATTCGCTCTAGCCTGATTTCCACTCCCGCCGCATCCTCTTCACAGCCCGGCCGTGCAAAGAGGAAAAAAAAAGGATACGGGGATTGACGCGCAAGACCGCTTCCCCATCCCACGCGATGCAGCCCTGATCGCATATAATTCACAGTCACTCCCCTTTTGTGTGTCGTGTGACTGACTTCCTCCATGACCAACTGATTCACTTACACATCACAAAGCGCACCCAAGTGGCCAACTGCCATTCACAGCCAGCATCCCGCTGAGCCGGGGGTTTTCTTTGTCGGATGAGCTCCTTTTGTTGTCTTCTAATTCGTATAAATACCTATCTCAAACCGCCGGGTTGAACATATGTTTTTTTGTTGAACAAACACCATTTTCTCTTCTTGCAAACTGCCGTCAAAAAACTCTCTTACATGCCAAGAACTACCTACGCACCAACGCCCATCTTCCCCCATATTCTTAACGATAATCCATTACTTTTACAAAGCAAACCGCCATGGCTGCCTCCTCACCCTTCGCCCGCGAGCGGGCCATCGCCGAAGCCGCCGTGCTCCGCGCCGCGCTTCTCACCAAGAAGATCCAGGACAAGGTCAGCAGTGTCCCCAAGGGCGACCAGTCCCCCGTCACCGAGGCCGACCTCGCCGCGCAGGCCCTCATGATCAGCGCCCTGCAGGAGGCCTTCCCCGGGGACTCGTTCGTCGGCGAGGAGGGCTCCGCCGAGATGCGCCGCGACGAGGAGCTGCTGCAGCGGGTCTACAGGCATGTGGCCTCGGCGCCGGACGTCGCCAGCCCGGAGACCGGCTCCAAATTCCCCAAGCCGACCGACCGCGAGGACATGCTCGCGCTGATAGACCGCGGCGGCAAGGGCACAGGTGGCCCCAAGGGTCGGTTCTGGGCCATGGATCCCGTCGACGGGACCAAGACGTTTCTCCGCGGCCAGCAGTACGCCATCTCCTTATCACTCATCGAAAACGGCAAGGAAGTGGTTGGAGTCTTGTGCTGCCCGAATCTGAAACTGCTGAACGGTAGAGTGGTGGAGCAGAGCGTCGATGTGGACGGATTAGGGGTCATGCTCTCCGCCGTCAAAGGGCAGGGTGTCTCCGTGCGATTCCTGTCGCGATCACCAGAGTTACCGCCGGCCACCCGTTTGGAACGGTTGAGCGGCCCGGCTGAACTGAAAGATTTGCATATTGTCGACGATCGTGAGAGCAAAGCTCTTCGGCATGACGTCGTTGAGCAGCTCGCTGGGAAGTTTGGGGCATCGTACCCAGGAACAGAGGTTTGGTCGTCACATGTGCGCTATGCGTCCTTGATACTCGGTGGAGGACACGCTCAAGTCCGTGTACCTAAAAAGCTGGATTCACATGTCTATATCTGGGACCATGCCGGGACCCAGCTCATTTTCACAGAGGCCGGGGGCAAGATAACCGATCTTGATGGGAAGCCTATGGACTTCAGCGCTGGCAGAGAGCTGTTCAACAACCGGGGAATGATTATCGCCAGGGAAGCTGTCCATGCGGATATCTTATCAGGAATATCACAACTTTTGGCAAAACCATGATAAAAGTCGATTAGAAAAGCAGGCGTCTTGTTTTTTCCCTTCCTTTAAGATTTGAGATTACACCATAGATGAAACAACTAGGTATAGATAATTTAGACCGATCCCTCGTTGTCGAGGTTCTTGTTTCTACGGAAGTGCCTGAAAGGGCCCCCTGCCAAGCGCCTGACGTCCCACGTTGAACGTTGCTGAAGCCGCACGCCTGGAGCGCTTGACGTCCGACTGTTAATCTCTGTCAGCCTCCTGGCGTGGTCTCTGCTCTCTAGTTGCTTGAGTCGCTCTCTTTGGATGTTTCTAATCGCTGTTGAGTTGTAGTTGCTCTTCTTGTTTCGCCATCCCAGCCAGTCCTCGACTGCAACATAGACTAGACTAAGGCCAACATGAAGGACCGTCCGGATCCAGTTGCTGAAAGCAAGGGACAAAGAGACGGCGATGACGGCGGCGCTCACGCCCACTGGTGACGGATTAGTGGTTGGTTAGAAAGTAGGAAATCTTCCATGTTTGATATTGACACTTACCCATGTATTTCAGTTGTGTACTCAGGTCCATTTCGCCGTCGTTACTGAATTCCTTCGCATTCATTCCGAAGACAGAGGTCACGAAAGAGAGCGGTAGCTATTTCCTTCTGTGTTAGTAAATTACTGAACGGCAATGAATTCCACACGACTTCAACACTTACGAAGAAGATTGTCACCACGGTGAATACTACGATTGACCGTCCTTGTAATACACTCTCGTCTGCTCTTCGGATAGCCGCTTTGGCCTCGATGATGTTGGCCTGCTGTTGCTTCATGTCGAGAAGCTCACGGAGCTTTTCATATTCCATTAGTATGACTTTAAATGGCTCGGATTTGAAGTCGCAAAATGAGATCCACACACCTGAGATCGAGTTTTCGTCTGCAACCTTTCCATGCTAATCAATTCGTCGCGTCTTTGGGTAATATCCGCCATTGTGGATTTAACCCGGTCCATGGCCTGTTTCCTTCCATCTGTATCCTGCCCAGGGATAGCGTCAAAAGCCCGAGTGCTAAGACTGTTGAGCACTTTAATGAGATCCTTCATGACTGATATTTGTTGCGAATAGATTTCCTGCATGATTTGGAGTTCATCGATGACTTGCTGGGCTTCTTCCAGAATTGACCATTCGAAGCCAATGTTGAGTGACCTGCGCAGCATCTTTTCTGCAGACTCAAGGCTGTCGAGACTGATTCTGCTCACGTCTCGCCCGAAGCCTTCATATGCAATCGTTTTCTTTTCCGCCTAGTGAAGTGTGAGCTCCCAGAAGGTGACATAGGGGTTTACTTTGCAAACTTACGATTTTGGAAATGGCTGAGCTGAAGAGATCGACTAGTTCGGGACGCTGGTCAAGAGGTTTTGTGTGATCGAAGAATACCTTGGAGCATTCGTCAACGACGATGAGAGCAATATCATACACCGAGTGTATCTCGTCACCATCGAGCGCGCCAAGGCGGTCGCGGATTCCACGATGAACAGCGGAAGGGTCTGGTTTATTGCGACCCCATCTCCTTGGAAAGCTAGAAATGACGGTATCTGGTGGACCCAATCAGCATCTCCGATAACAAGTGAAGGAAAGAAGGAGCATACTATCATCCAAGATCCAGAGCCAGAGCTGGTCGACCATGATGATCCGGGAGGTGGAGTCTGGATCATTGTCATCGCCATAGTGACGAGTGGCCCGACACACCACCTGGTCTCGATCTCGACGGGTCGTGTCTTCAGCTGTCCAGTAGTAGTACTGTTCCAAGGTCCTCCGCATGTGCAATGGAGGGTCATTATATAAATGATCCTCTATAAGCCTCCCGTCAGCGGCCTCGTCAATGATCTGGTAGAGCTTGGCAACATGCCAAAAGTACTTGGCCAGTGGGTGGTGCGGACGCCACGCGAGATGCCTTTTCCGCTGGTCCGCTTCAAAGCTTGATATAGGACGGGCATTCTTGAGGACCTCCTTCTGAGCAATGTCTGCTATTTTGTTTCTCATCCTAAAAGTGTTTGCTCGACGAAGTTTGTCCCTGCGTGACTTGGCTACTTGGACAAACTGTGACATCCGCTGAAGACGCTTCTCTACTTCCCAGTGGAGAAACGGTAGCTGCACACTGTAAGTATCTACAAGCGACTGCAACAAGATATTGGAACGGTGTGCTTACAAATATGGCGACATCCTTGCGGGAGTTATCACCTTTCCCCTTTTGTGCTTTGGGGAGAGGAGCAGATGGAACTACAGAGCAACGGGTAGTTACTTGTCGTGCGTGGACAGGAAGGTTCGTCCCGCCTCGCTGTTGGCCCCTCCATAGCTCGTTTCTCAAAAGGCGCTGAGAGTTGTGCTTAAGGTTATAGACCAGTTTGCTATCAAACTCAACGTTGTCTTCATTGTAGTAGCGGGAAATGGCCTCCTCTACCCATTTCATATTGTTGGCAGGGAGGTGGAAGTATCGCAGTTGACCCTTGCGTGTGTCCCTCTTAAGAGGTGTGCCTTCCTTGTTGTAGAGGAACTGCTGGATGGATATCTTTTGATGAGGGAACTGGCCGTGTACGAGAGGGTGATCAACTGAGACCCAGCCTTTGCCTTGCTCCCAGGCAATGACCCATCCGTTGTAGCCATAGTCCTCTTTGCGAGGATCATCCTCGCTACTCACGGGGCCCGACTCTAGGTCTTGCATGTAGGTGTCGGGGCTAATGGAATCCATCGCCTCTGTATAGGATGGCTTCTTCCATTGCTGAACGTATCTGAGGATGATGCGATTCCGGGCCAGATTTGAGGTATCGCCACTTTTTTCAGCTTGCTTCTGGCACTTTGCAATCTCATCAGCGGATCGCTTCAACGCAATCTCTCGCCATTTTGTCCGCGAATCATCAAGCAAAGCTACCAGGGGGAGATCGTCAGTTTTAAAGACCCGGTAGTCCTTGAAGTGCTCCCGAAAGTAGCGAATGCGCCTGATCTCTTTGCGGATCAGTTCCTGCGCCGAAGTGTCAAGAGACTCGTACAACTCCTTGCGTTTGGTGTATCTGGTACGCAGATACTCACTCCACGCATCAAGCACAGGACTAGTGTCCGAGAAGGCGTCTTGTACTGGATATTCGTAAGGCGGGCGTGTGGACGTGGAGGCTGCGTCGTCTTGGTCGCGGGTTGTGGGGGAAAGATGATACCAGTCTTGTCCTTGTTGTTGCGTCATAGTGTCATTATCATAAAAATCATCAACGTAATCCAATCAATCATTCACGGTCGTGGGCGGCATTCATCGAGGAGTAAAAGCAAGGAGAGGAAAAGAAATCCAACGAAATGCAAAAAATCAAGGTTGCGAGAGAGAAAAACGGAACAGAGACAAAAGTCCAGACGGGAAACAAATGGCTCGCTGGGTGAGGCTGGACTAGAAAAGCAGGCCAGGGACAATTCTGGATCAAACCCCGAAAAAAGGGATCAGAAAGGCCATCATTTCACCAGGGTGGAGGCATCCAGGCGCCTGGCGGTAGAACGAGGTCTGAAGCTTCTGCACGAACCCTGTCGCTGCATATAAACTGCCCGGTTCGGAGGAGGTTGGTAGCTGGATGGCAGCACCTTGTCCCAGGGCATTGACCAACGAAGCGAGCCGCAGGATAGGCCCGACGCTAGGAAGTTGTTTAATTACATTAAGAATCAAGCGATTGATTCGAGAGGAGCTGGCTGATTGATTCCCGCGCCCCCTCCCGCATCGCGAACGGCGGTCTTTTAGCTGCATGTAGGTAGGTAGTTTTGAGGGGACTTGGCTTTGTGGATCATGGAGCTTGTTCCCCATCACTTCGATCGAATTGAGTACATTAGGTTAGGTAGCACCTGCCTGTGGGAGTAACCTGGAAGGCAGGTGGCGGCCGATGAACCGCTACCCGAAGCCTCCCACCTCACTCAGCGGCCAGACAGCACGCCCACACTGACGGTAGCACTTGAGATGCATATGCTGCTGCCCTTTTCGTCTTAGCGCCCTTACCTAGCAGCTTCTGCGCTTTCTGCTTTGGATTGACACCACCACGCTTGTTCCTTCCCGCAGCGTTTATTTCTTCGAGTTGCTAAACTTCGATTCATTATGAGACAAATTGCTTCTAGCCAATTCCAGCGATTTCAGGCCATGTGATCTTTTTTTTTTTTTTAAAAGAAGCTTCTTCTTTCCGGAGCATTTTAGCGTATTCTTGTACTGGTCTCACCTGAATAGAAGGGTTCGTCTAGGGTTTCACTGGTAGTATCGGCATGGGCTTTCTTGTACTTCTATGATGCATAAGCTGTACAACGTGGAACAGCTAAATTTATAACCACATGATATGGCTCTCATCGTTGTCATGAATTTAACTATAACGCCGGGCGCTGCTTCAATCTTGCCGCCTTTGTGGGGAGGCTTCTATCCGTTAGCATTTTAATGGCCCTGTGATTTGTACTCGGGCTCCCTCCAGGTCCGTTCCGAAGCATTAGAGGTCTCTCAGCCAATATACTAAACAAACGAGGAAGTAGACATGCTTAGGCCTTCGACTATCAATAGAACTCCGTTATTCGAAGACCGATTGTACAGACCGAGATAGACGGTTGTTTTTGCAAGAACAAGTCTTATTATACTAATGTAGTCAACAGTAGAGCAGCCACAGTTAAAGTCAGAATTTCCCCAACTGTCAAGTCTTGGCGATTAAGTTCATACAATTGACATACTCAGTAGCCTCAAGGAGACCAAGGCTGACTCCGTCTTAAAAGCGGGATTGCTTAGACAATGTTCACTGACTTGTAGTCTCCGATTACCTGCTGGGCGATACATGGTTACCGCCAAGACCTGTCAAGTGCACAAAACGACGCATACGAGCCCTCGCCGTGCGAGTCTGTAATCGCCGAGTTTCAGGTCGCCATTAGGTTCATGTTCCGCGGGTTACAATTGAAATATATTATGCCACCTCGTTGCCGAAATGGTATGTACATGCATGTATAGATTGTCTAGTCTCACAGTGTCTAGGTCTTCCCAATATCCAAGTTGAGCTGGGTCACTAACCAATAACCTACCTACTTTACATCAAGCTGCTTCGGCCGCCAATCTCCATGCTCGGCTGCCCGTCCTTCAGCTGCCCGCTCCGCCCAACCACAAACTCGTGATAGATCCGTTGGAGCCTTGACCGCTCCTCCGAACTGATGCTTGCCCTGGTCGATTCAAGGGCTTTTTCAACGTGAATTTGCCCAATCACAACTTCCTTCTCTTGACCGCTTCCTTTACCCTCTGGCCTAGATGGCATTCTCAAGCCTTTTTGGGAGTCCCTGGCTTTCCGCTTTGCCAACTTGATTTCCTCCAACTTCGAGACGATGGCTGCTCTCTCCACAGCCCACGCCGCTTGACTTTTGGCGCTGGTCTCCTCTGCTGAGAGGCTGTCTCCGTATTGGAATTGGACAAAGTTGCTGGTCCTGTTCAAAGTGGACTGTCCATTGGGCCGTTTGTCGGGGGCTCCTGATGGCTCAGCGTCGAGGGCATCATGAATAGCTTCAAGCTGCGAGTTGGATACGAGAGCTTGGAGATCAGCTCCGGAGAAGCCCTCTGTCTGGCCGGCAATGTCTCTGAGAACGTCGTCCGATTCGCTTAATTCGGGAGCCAGCTTGACCTTCTGGAAAAGGGCCTTGAGGATATCCAACCGGTCTTCTGGCGCTGGCAGGTCGCAAAGCAACGACTTATCCAGACGACCCGGGCGTAGCAAAGCCGGGTCAATGAGGTCTGGTCGCGACGTGGCTGCCAAAACATAAACACCAGAGAGTCCTTCAGCACCATCCATCTGAGTCAAGAGCTGATTTACTACTCGATCTGTCACACCCGTAGAATCGTGCCCTCTTTTTGGTGCAATAGAGTCAAACTCATCAAAGAACAGTACACAGGGTTTTGCTGCCTGAGCTCTGTCAAACAAATCTCGAACGCTCTTTTCTGACGCACCAATGTACTTGTTGAGAATTTCTGGACCCTTCACGCTGATAAAATTCAGACCACACTCTCCTGCAACGGCACTCGCGAGGAGTGTTTTGCCACAGCCAGGGTAGCCGTAGAGCAATAGACCAGATCGCAGCCGAAGTGGGCATTGGGCGAAGATAGGCGCATATTTAGTAGGATATTGGAGGGTTTCGAGGAGAACCTTTCTGGTTTCCTGAAGCCCGCCGATCGACTTGAACGTAGTTGTTGAGCTCTGAAGAGACACGTTGCGAAGAGATGCTGGCGTGAAACCTTCCAAAGCTTTATCAAAGTCAACTCGAGATAACCGAATCAATTCGTTCCCAGGACCATTGGGATCGATTCCGATAGCTCGGATGATTGCCTCATTTCTCGCCCGTGAGACGAGGACAGTGATATCGCCGGGCATGTATCCATCCGTCGATCCCGAGATATCCAGGAAGTCCAAGTCCGGATCCAGTAGGAATCCGTTGTTGGTACGTGGCTGCGGATGATCTCGACTGGTTTGGCTTGCTCCATCCATCCAGGCGCCACTATCATCGTCGCCCGCACTGGTGCTGCCGTCCGCCGTAACTGGTCGGCTATTGTCCCACCCGTTTTCTTCACTGTCGCGAGGCGCGTCAACGGCGCCTTCTCTCGCAATGGCCTCCATGATCCTTCTCCTGGCCTCCTTTCCTGGTGCCTTGAGTTCCACAATATCGCGTACGACGTGTCCACTCACCACCACACCGTTCAGTGAGTCTTTCCCCTCAGCAGTCGCAAGCAATACAACACCATTCTCGGCATTGCAATACTGCCGAACAACAGACCGCACGATTTCGCTGACCTGTCGACTTCTCCCGTTGTCATTACCGACTTGGAGCTCTGTTTCGACAGGACAGAGTCGATCCAGGTCATCAAGGACAACTAGGGCCTTGCCACCGAGCCTAGCCCCCCAACTAGCTGACATGAAAATGTGATTCAATGTCTCCTTGATAGTCGATATTCTTGTTTCATCCGTAACTAGCTTGCGACAAGAATAGTAAATAGTGTGGAAAAGGAGGTCCTGGCGAAGCTTGGAAGCCAGATGCTTTGCCACAGATGTTTTCCCTGATCCCATTGCTCCTGTAAGAAGCAGCGACGATAAATGTGACAGCTGCCCTTGCAAGTCCTCCAGAATCGAATCCACCCCCACCAAAGCGGAATCGTTGGCAGGCTGGAGATCATAGTCTTCCTCTGTCTTGACGAAGTCTTTTTTCGGAACGGGAGGCTGGAACTCGATGGGTGTTTTATCGTCAAGCCCAAGTAGCCAGCGTGCATGGTCCTTGCTCTGCTCCTGCGCTGTCTGGTCCGCAGAAAGTTCGAATTTGACATAGCCACCCTCCCAACTTTTGGGGGCATCCAAACCCTCATAAACTCCAAGAACTGTGCCATCTGTGATTGGGCCTTTTATCAACCCACCAACACCCGTGTCAGTTTTCGAGTAAAGATGTCTGAATTGTTTTGCCGCCTCTTCCTTTTCGGCGCGAGACTCCCCACCGAACCGAAGACCATTACTGGAGTCCGAGCTGGGCGCAAAAGGGAAGATCTTGACATGCTTGATAGCCCCTCGACCAAGCTGCTGGGGAGCTGCTTGGATCTTGATAACACCACCAACGAGACCCGGAGATCCAAGAGCGGCGCAGAGCGGCGATGAAAGGGCGACAGTCTGTCCATCCGGAGGGTCATCCCAAGGTCGTAAGTGGGCAACAACTTTGGGTGGCGTCAGCCCCTTTGCGGCATCTGGGGCAGAAGCTCCGTCATCAGGCTGGAGTTTCTGAAGACCACCAGGTTTCATCAACTCGACAACAACGTAGTTAATGCCGTTGAATGAAGCAGATGAGAGGGTGTCGCGATCAACCCACACGCTCAGCTCGTGAAGAATAGGGTCCTCGTCAAAGAAATCAAGGCAAATTCCTCGGTCCAGACCTCGTAAGAACAGTGTCGGCTGCTTTTCCTCTCGGGCGCTCCTTCGACGTATGGTACTCGCCCCGCTGCGCTTCGACTTGGATGTGCTCGCGACACTTCGATGGTCACCTGAGCTCTGAGAGGCTTTGGCTCTCGTTTTCGGCGCAACAATGACCTCGGCGTTTGGGGACAACTTCGCGAAAGCGGAATTGGCTGGAGGCACCGGCTCTAATGACACAACTCGAATGTTCGCGGTTGAAGTTGGGGATAGGTGAAGCGTCAGTGTATTCGAGAGAATCGGAACACCACCCTCAGTGGGACTATAGGCGGGGTTGGGGAGCGCGCGGACTTGATTTTGCAAATTGAGCTCCAAGAAAGTTGGGTGAAGTTCAATGATCTCCCAATCTTCAGGTGTCAATGGCTCGATATTGATCGTATGCGCCACAGGAGGATCGACATGGACGGTAGCCGTGACCTTCAATCCCTCGGAAAGGTCGAGAGCTTTTGCTAGCGTCGCGTCTATTTCCACCAGCTGCGTATCCTGATCTCGCGATCTTGAGCTGCTGATCCCATCGCGTCCAACAGGAGCTGCGGTTTTCCTCTTGCTGGGCATACCCGTCCAACCCACATATATCGATCGTTGTTGGCCTCCGGTACCGGATTGCGCAACTGGAGAGTGGTGGCGGAAGGTGAGCTCGACAATGACATTTTGAATAGGCTACATATACGTTAGAGGAAGGAGACCTGTGGAAGAAGAAGCGAAATCTCTTACCGTGTTCACATTGAGCAGTAATGATACTAATGAAGGGGGTAAGTTGACGAAGCAGTTTTTGAGGTGGACAAGCGATAGCTCTGCGGCCAGAGACTGCCCACTCCTTCTTGGCGCCATTTTGTTGTGATAGCAATTGGATGCGATTCAAGGCTACAGAGTGCCTCAAATATAGCTACCAGGAGTAAAGCTCGTTGATAATCGCAACTTCCCCACGGGTAACATGGAGCCGAGGCATGTGTACATGTGCCGATTTACTTCTCCGCGAAAGCTAGCCACAGGAGGTGGGACTGCCTGCGCCACACACCATTTCCTGTTCTAACTCCAACGGTTTAGCGTGGCCATCTAAGATGCATGTGGCTGTGACGACGCGAACCACGCGAAAGGACGCGAAAAGTCGCGTTTAGTGAAGAACCGCATCTCATCCCTGCCTGTCCAGCCTCCCCACTAATAGCCTGCTTCTCCATTGGGTTTGCATTGAGGAGCATCGCAAACCTGACGAACTCAACAACGTTGGGGATACATGATCCAACGTCTTGCACAATTTGATTCTGTACCAATAGAGATTGTGCGCAAATTTCCTACAGAAATTAGATCAAGATGGAGCAACGCCGTCTCCCTGAGAGCAGGGCTCCCGAGTATGCCAAGCAACAGAGTCAGTTGCAACTGTTCAGAGCTGTCGTTTGGAATTGATGCTAACCTTGATGCAGGTGCTCTCGAATCTTTCCTGACGGATTTCAAAACTTCGCCAGAGCACACTCTGGCAACAGCGCTCGGGGATATTACGATTGATGAGGATGATCTTAGCGACGACAATGACCTGATGGATGATGGCGACGATGATCAGGAGGCTCATGAGCGTCGGCGCGAAGAGAGACGGCAAAAGCGAACACCTCAATACATCTATAAAGATACGCTACAAAAACTGGCCAATAGAACCATTGAGGAGGTGACTATCGACCTTGATGATCTGGCAGCGGTACGACCTCGATTTCTATTTTCGCATGCTATTTTCGAAATACTAACCAGGTGATTAGTGGGAGGAACAACATGACGAATATGAAAAGCTCAATCTCGTGAGCGATATTGAAGAGAACACGAAACATTATGTTGAGATCATGTCAAGGGCGATCGACAAGCTATTACCCCCGCCCGATGCGGATGTTACGTGAGTGTGGGAAACGAAGACAAGCAAATCTGCTCTTTGTTGGGTCGGTGCTGACTTTCTTCTGCTAGATTCAAGGATGATGTGCTTGATATTCTGAATGCGCGCCGCCAGGAAATGAATCGTATGTGGGAAGAGGCCCAGGAGCGCGACCCTTCCATCGAGCAGAGCAAGTTCCCTGCTGAACTCACTCGTCGATACACACTCCTATTCAAACCTCGATCTGGTACCACTGATAATCCTGCCAAGGCGCTGGCAGTGCGCCATGTTCGAGGAGATCATCTTGGACACCTCATTACCGTACGGGCTATTGCAACCAGGGTGTCTGATGTGAAGCCCATCGTGCAAGTTAATGCTTATTCTTGCGATCGTTGCGGCAGCGAAATTTTCCAGCCTGTCAGCGACAAGCAATTCGGGCCTCTGATATCTTGTCCGTCTCCAGATTGCAAGACAAACCAGGCCAAAGGTCAATTGACACCATCCACCCGAGGATCAAAGTTCCTACCTTTCCAGGAAATCAAGGTGCAGGAAATGGCGGAGCAGGTTCCCATCGGCCAGATCCCCAGAACTCTCACCGTTCTTTGCTATGGTAGCGTCGTTCGCCAAATCAATCCCGGTGATGTGGTCGATATCTCTGGAATCTTTCTCCCTACGCCGTACACTGGATTCAAGGCTATGAAGGCTGGCTTGTTGACAGATACCTATCTTGAGGCGCACCACATCGTTCAGCACAAGAAGGCTTACAGCGAGATGATTATCGATCCCGCCTTGGTTCGAAGAATCGACAAGTACCGACAGACTGGACAGGTTTATGAAATGTTGGCCAAATCCATTGCGCCAGAAATCTTTGGTCACCTCGACGTGAAGAAGGCCCTCTTGCTGCTTCTTATCGGCGGTGTGAACAAGGTGGTTGGTGACGGAATGAAGATTCGTGGTGATGTCAATATTTGCCTGATGGGTGACCCTGGTGTTGCCAAATCCCAGCTTCTCAAGTATATTTCCAAGGTCGCCCCACGAGGTGTGTATACCTCTGGTCGTGGCAGTAGCGGTGTCGGTTTAACTGCTGCGGTTATGCGAGATCCTGTCACCGATGAGATGGTTCTCGAAGGTGGTGCCCTCGTTCTCGCTGACAACGGTATCTGCTGTATCGATGAATTCGATAAGATGGACGATAATGACCGTACCGCCATCCACGAAGTCATGGAACAGCAAACAATTTCCATCTCAAAGGCGGGTATCTCGACTACTCTTAATGCTCGCACCTCAATTTTGGCCGCAGCCAATCCTATCTATGGACGATACAACCCGCGCATTTCCCCTGTCGAAAACATCAACCTCCCTGCCGCTCTGCTCTCCCGATTTGACATCCTATTTCTCTTGCTTGATACCCCAACCCGCGAAAGCGATGAGCAGCTTGCGAAGCACGTGGCCTTTGTTCACATGAACAGCCGTCACCCCGACGCTGTCGTGTTCACACCTCATGAAGTTCGCTCATATGTCGCTCAGGCGCGCACATACAGGCCCGTCGTGCCGGAGTCTGTCTCTGAGTACATGATCAAGACATACGTTCGGATGCGGGACCAGCAGCAGCGAGCAGAGAAGAAGGGCAAGCAGTTCACTCACACCACACCCCGTACTCTTCTCGGTGTCGTCCGTTTGTCGCAGGCTCTCGCTCGTCTCCGTTTCAGCAACGAGGTCACGCAGGACGATGTTGACGAGGCTCTGCGCTTGGTCGAAGCCAGTAAGGAGAGTCTGAACCAGGACCTCGGCACCGGTCGACGTGGCCTGAACGCCAGCAGCAAGATTTACAATCTTGTCAAGGCGCTGGCTGACTCGGGCGCATGCCGTCCAGAGGGTGCAGAAGATGAGGATGAGTTTGGCATTGAATTAAGCATGCGAAAGGTTAAGGAGAGAGTGATTGCCAAGGGTTTCACCGAGGATCAGTGGCTCCACGCACTCGAGGAATATACCACTCTTGATGTAAGTCTTGCTTGTCCACCATACCATTCCCTCAAAAGTACTAACAAATTCGTCAGGTATGGCAAACAGCCGGTAACGGAACGAGGCTGGTATTTGTTACAGTTGATAATGAGGGTGAGGACATGGATATCTAAGAGGTGCCACAAGGTGGTATTTCGGCCGACATGTTGTCCCTATGATTTTTGAAATATGTATTGCCTCATGACTGCAGGTCTTCTTGGCGTTTTGGGAATGGATTTGGGCTGAAGGCGTGAGAAGTGGTGCCGTGTAGTTTGATAGAATCATTCAGCTGAAGGACTTGACGTCAAATATCGTAATTTTTTGAGGGACAAAAGGAAACTCAGCAATCGATGAAAATATCAGGAATATCTTTTTTTCTTCCACGAGTGAATACAGATTATACAAGATGATATTGTACATGATGTTACATCCTCATCGTCAACAAGGCTACCCTCTCCATCTCTCCCACATTGCCGTTACCAGCAAGCGCCCACTTCTCACGGATTGTGTGGTTGTTAACTACGTTGCGCAGGAGTCCGCTTGCGGCCCAGTAGCCCATCAAAGTCTTAGTGTCGTCGTGGTTGATACCCTCAATGCGAAGGACGGAGGTGTTCTTTAGCGATTCATACACCCGCTCGTCATAGTTCTTCTCATAGGGATCAGGGGTGGGGATGGGTTTGCCCGACTGACCCGCTTCCAGCTGAGCGAGGACCAGCTCCTGTGAAGGGTGGAATTGCATGTTGTTCCCGGAGGTGGAAGCAATCACCGCACCGCCGTTTGGAAGTTTGGTCTTCCCTGACAGGGCATCGACAAAGGTTCGGACAAGAGCCAGGTCGTGCGAGTGAATGAGGTTGAAAGCAGGGTCCCGATATTGGCTCAGCTTACTGATATGAGAAAGGCCGTCGAGACTGAATAGAACGGGAGGGCGTCCTGGGAGCGTTAATTCGGTCCATAGGGCGTTGAAGGTCGTCCAGGCGAATTCAGATTCTTTGCAGGTCAAGATGAGCTCCGCGAGTGAGTTTCCCTTTTGGAGGCCAGTGAGGGACCAGTCCTTCTCAACCTTCAGAGATTCGAGAACCGCCTTGTTGGCTTTGTATATCGTTTGAAGCAGTCTCAGGACGTAGACTGGCTGTGAATAGACTGCGGGTTCGGTGTTTGGAATTTGGGCGTAGTCTGTATTTCCGTTGGTCAAATCTTGAGCTGGATCTGAATGTTAGCGATTTGACTTCTGTTGTACTAGGAGCCTGGAAAGCACTTACCCTCAGGAATGTTGATGACCACCCATTTGTTCAGGAGGGCATATGAAATGGCCTGGAGGACTGCCAAACTCTTCCCCGAAAGCTTGCTCCCCGTCAGGACAATCTTCTCTGCTTCCTTCTTCTTGGCCGCATTCTCCAGCCTGCTACCCAGCTCCACAGCCTCTTTCCTCGCCAAGAAATGCGGCTTCCGGAACAGATTCCACGCCTGTGTCGCCTTGAACGCCTCGAGTGTCCTCAGCTGGTCGATGATCTCATCCGGGATAGAGAACATCTTGCCGGCGCTCGAGCTCTGAGCCAGGGTGTCGGCCTTTAGTACCTCGACCCCTTCCACAGCGAGGGCGCTATTGTTGCTCAGCTGGATGCGCTTCCGGAACGCCTTGCGCTCGCCAGGGTTGGGCTTCTTCATGGGTGCGGAGGTCGAGCCGCCGCCCTTCTTGAAGTTCTTCTTCATCTTCGTACTCGTCACAACGGAGGACTTTGGGGCGCGGCCAGTTACCGCGGACAGTGCCGTCGTCGTCGAGAATGAGGAGCTGATGATGGGGTATAATCGGGGTGCGACCGGGATTGACGGCCGCATGAGCGACCGCAGCGAGTTTGCGGAGGCCATAGCGGCTATTGGAACTGAATTCCCTTCAGTTCAATGGCGCAATGGCTGGGTTGAGGCGAACAGGCTCACCGTGGTGATACCTCTCAAGCTGTAGGTTGTCCGACAACGAAAAACTTACAGTCTTACCTAAGCGGCAGGTAAGGCGATGTGTGGGGTTCAATGGCTGAGGTCCATCCCAGCGGAAAATACTGGCACCGCTAAATGCGACGGCGCTGTTATCGATAGTGCTCGGCAGCAGAAAAAAAAATACTGCCGTTACAAGTACTTTGGCTGCATCCTTCTGATATACCCACGTGCATTGGAAAACTTGAGCTCACACTCAAGTGCACCTCAATTCCTATTTTATTTTCGGTTTCGCTATATCCATACGGTTGCGACAAACATCGCCAAAATGGAAGAAAAGAAGACCAAGCTCGTCGTGGCCGTCGACAAGCCCACACCATACACCTTCGACCTGGGCCTTCTCATGGCAGAGGACCCCAACCCAATCGTCCTCGACCACTCCTCCATCGAGCAGTCCCTCGCCGAGGTCGCGCGCGACGGAGCCCAGGCCCTGATCAACCAGCTGCTGTCGACCTGCCCCCTCAGCTCCACCAAGGAGGGCGTCCTCCTCTCGCTCCCGCCACCCAGCACACACCTCCCGCGAGAGAAGCCCGTGCCCCAGGCCAAGGAGCCCACCAAATGGGAGCGCTTCGCTGCGAAGAAGGGCATCAAGCCCAAGACCCGCGAGCAGCGCAAGAATCTGGCCTTTGATGAGCAGTCTGGTGAATGGAAGCGCAAGTGGGGATACCAGGGACTGAACAAGAAGGGCCAGGACGACCCCATCATCGAGGTGGACATGAAGGCCGAGAGAGAGCGCAAGGAGGGGACCAGCGTTCGGGGAGACAACAGGAGACAGCGAAAAGAGAACATGAGAAGGAACGAGAGGATGATGAAGAAGAACGCTAGACACGGCCAGGCCAATGGAGCCAAGCGGTAACGGGGGAGGATTACGACGGGTGGAAAAGCGGTTGGACTACAAACGATTTGTTGACCTGGCTTTCGCAAAATCTAAAGAGGATGAGCACCAGGTTCGGCGTTGCAAGGCTGGCGTTTTCATGGCACTTGATTCGATCTGAAGCTGATATCTGTATATTTGACTTCATAACGATAATTCCGGTTTCTAATGGCGATGAATATAAAAAAAATCACAAAACATTAAAAACACATTCCAGGGTTCCCTCAAACCCAATTTTCCATTGTTCAAACCATGATATGAATGTCCCCATTCTCCAAAACGACGGAGCAATTGCTTGCTGGAAACAAGTCTCTGGCCTACCAGGTCGGTATCTGCTTCATCCACCTCCCCAATGCGAATATAGTGATCCGTATGAGCTAGCGGATAGGCGAATATCCTGGTCATGCGATCCCTACTTCACACGGATTTTGCGTCTCGCGTCTCGCGTCACAGTTGCCACCTGTGCGATGGCAGTCTTATAGCAGGGGTTGTCCTCCAGGTTCGAAACACTGGCGAATACACGACGACGAAGAATATACGAACGTGCTGGTGTATGTAATCGACCCGAGCTGAGGATAAATTCTAGCTAATTGCAGCCAAATTTTATAGACATATGAAAACATCAACTGCTTGCGATGAACTTTGTTTGGAAATAAAAACGCAGTCTGAGCAGAAATGCAGAGCGAGAGGGCGAAGCAATTTGAAATCAAAGAGTCGTGGACAGCGTAAAGTCGTAAATCGGGTGCGAGCGAAAATCCTTCATTAAAATGAATAGATTCTACAAGGGTATCTTGTCGAAAATTAAACCCATCAAAAGCACGTAAGGCGGTTGCTGAGGGTACAGCTTTTATTTAAAACCAAGTGGTGACAGCGGTGCGATTGGAGACAGCTGAACTTGGTCACCCCTGTTCGGGAGCGCCAGGGACGTGCTTGTTATCTTGTCCCCGCGTTCGGAGTTTCCCCTTATATGCGTCTCTCTTAGTGTCGGTTGACGAGTGGGCTCAAATGCCTGATGATCATCTAGATGATAGGAGGGTGCCGTGCTGTTCGACCTACTTGAAACATGCGACTGCTGCTCTTCCCGTGGCCTGGGCTCGTCTTGGATGGTTTCGAGATTGGGGGATTGGCCATGTTCCGTAACGGTTATAGGAGGCGGCTGATCGAGAAGAATGTACTCTTGTTCGATATAAGCTGACTCATTCTTGCAGCCTTTCCAGCATTCTCTCCAATCACAGACCAGGAACTTGAAACAAAATGCGTCAATCTTCATGCATGGCTGAAAGCAGATGCAAAGGTTGCGGAAGTCCATCTTGTTTTTATCGGAATGTGCCAGGAGAAGACTGAGATGGCAGGTGATGGCGAAAAGTAGATAATACTGGAATGGCGAGAGGTTTGACAGTTCATCGATTAGAAGTTGTGGTACCGTCTCAGCTCCTGCACACTCTCGTGCAATCCGTTCCTGGGCAGCCTTGGGGAACAACTCGTCTGGTAGCTCACGCAACCACGCTTTGAGCATTGAGCCGATGATATTAATATCATAGAGATCCTTGGCTTCAAAGAGATTGACATCATAATCTGTGGGAGGGGGAAGACATGTTAGTGAACGGCGCGGCCAATATTTCAAGACCGTCGAGGGACAACCTACTCTCATCAAACCGTCTCTGCCACCTCTTGATCTGTGGCCCGCTGCCGGGAACACGATAAAGGCCCTCCACTTCGCAGCCCTTATAATTCAAATAATCAATAGCTCTCCATGGGAAAGCTGGCATCCAGAATTCGGTTTTGTCCCTGGAATCTTCAAGACGTTTTGAGATGCGTGTCCGGCGCGTCTGCTCGACGAGTGGTAGATTAATAACCTTCAACTCGTAATGCTCATCGTCCACACCTCCGTAGCCCTTGTCGTTGCCACCAGAACGACCTCCCTTTCCAAAGAACCCTTTGCTGAACATAGCAGCGCGAGTAGAAGAGCTTCTTAGACCGCTCAAGAAAGTCGACCCATGGTCTCGGTTTGGTGGAGGGGTTCCTCGTCCTCTTTCCTCCTTCTCACGATGGCGCTCCCTGCTTCTGGAATCATCCCGGCCAACAAATGAACGATCCTCAGACCGGGCACGGAGTGAAGCATCCGTCTCATCCCGAAACGCTCGCTCGCTCTGCTCAGGTGAGGTTGGGAGAGGGGGGGAATCGCCCCGAGGGCTGTAATCTCTTGCGCCCGAAGGCATTTGGTCCGGTATGGATCTGGCGCCGTTGGCGTCTTTATCACGGAGTGATTTCGTTCGGCTCAGGATACCAAATGGCTTTTGTTTGTTGCCTTTCCTGCCAGCAGTACTGGCAGAGGCAAAGGCAGCGGGGTTGGCCTCGCGGTCGCCAGCAGATGAAAGCGAAAAATTGGACGGCGATTCTCGCAGCGCCTGATTATCGGAATGCTCAGGTGGGAAGCCTGTGGTTATAATTAGCCTTTTGCTCCGGTTCACCCATCATAGCTGCCAAATGAGCCGGCCAAGATAGAGTTCGCTCGAGCCCGGTATATATGCGCCCCCTCTTTCCCCTTTCTGCCGCCCGTTTGCGCGCTACCATTTTCATTCCAGCACCTGCTCTGACAAATGCCGATGTATATTTTGGTTCGCCAAGAATGACTGTATAACTTACCTCCAGGCCCCGAGGCAAAATTGGGTTCGCTTGGTCCTATTTGGTTCGTCTGAGATCGCAGATTCGGTTGTTGATGGGGAGGAGGAGGGTGAGTGGGAAGCTGGTTCTGAGTCCTCGAGGATTTCGAAAAGTGGAAGAGACCACCGCTCTTGGACTTCTTGCTCTCGTGGGTCGGCTGGCGTAAAGGGGGACCTTTGGGCTGGTCGAGGACTGAAGTTACAGGCGAAAAAGGAGGCGCCTCCGGTTGGTTGAGAGGGTCAAGCGATGGATGCGAAGGTCGGTGGTAGTCGTTGTGGGGGTCGAACTCGGGGTTGTTGGAGCCAGATTTTGCAGTTTGCGGTCTTTTCTTTGTTGCGAATTTAGATCGAAAGGATGGCGAGGTTCCTCCCGAGTTGGGCGACCTTGAATCAATGGGGGAGAGGCCTGATGCGGTGGAGGAGGTAGCGTCGGGATCAGTCGACACGTTGTAGTAGTCCCGAGAGTGGTTTTGGGCGGTGGCTTTGCTGGGATCGTATAGCGACAACGGCTGAGGAGCCGGCTTCTTGCGTCCTGATGGCATCGTTTGGGGAGATACGAGGAACAAGCGACAGGACCTTAATAACGCTACACCTCTGGCCAGCCTTGTCCCGCGAGATGGCGGCGGTGCCTGGGAGTAGCGGCTTTCTTGCTGGGTCCGTTAGGTCAGGGTGACCCAGAGAATGGATTGGGGGGGTGTGCTTGGACGGTGGGCAAAATGAAACTACTGTAAGCAAACGAAGTTCAAGGCGGGAGTGCTCCAGGCTGAGCCAAACCCAGTTTGGCAGTAGGCTGATGCCTCTCGCTGACGGGACGGGGCAGTCGGCGGGTGTCACAGACTCACAGCGCACTGAGAAACAGATTCAGAGGCTGGAGCTGGAGGACTGGCAACTGAGGAGTCCCAGGATCCCGTATGTTGACGGGCAAGGGGGAGCTCGCTCTCACGCTACACAAGGAAACTGGCATTCCATGCAAGGCCCAGGACACGGCAGATCAGGTAGAAGGGAACAGGCATGGATGCAATCAAACTGAGCTGAAAGGGCGACAAACAAATGCACATACTGTACCGCTATACATGGGTTCAAATGTGTAACCGCCGCGACAGCATGTAAAACCGGGAGGAGGGGGGCGCTTGTAGGGCGCTTGAAGGAGGAGGGGCCAGTGAGAGGTACCTCCAATAGGTAGGAGGGCAGTCGGGGATGGGAATCAACAAATACATGTATGGACGGAGTTTCGTTTTTTTAGAAACAAAGGGGTGGGTTGGATGTCAATTATCCTCAACTCCAGCAATGACCTGTTGTTCTCGTGCTCCTGCGCATGCATGCCATTGCATCCGGCAGAGGGCTGGTTTGTTTATTATGAAAGCGCGACTGATATGATCCCATTGGCACCTATAGATGATGTGCCTCAGCAGGCGAGCTTCTGCAACCTGGTGGCCGCAGGCCTTCATCACGTACTGCAGGCACCTCCACTGCGTGTGTTGGGGGCGGGAGGCCACGCGACACATCAAATTACAGGCACCTCGCTAGAAGGCCCAAGGCCCGGTTGGCGCCCTGCTCAGGTACAAGTGCCCAGGGGAGTTGCTTCCCCGAACAACCTGGAATGAAACGTCACTCAGTCTCAGGCTCATTCACTTTTACTGCCCAACAAAGACAGGCTAATTAGGTCCATGGGACTATTACGTGTTCCGGGGCTGGTTGGGCCAGTCCTTGGCCAGTCCATAGCTGGGCAAATTATGGGCGGCCATGCTCTACTCCCAGCTCGGCTCTTGGTGCCTGCACCCGCTGCCATAGCGATATCTGAAACAACCTGGGACAGCCAATGGGCCGTGTTTCTGCCCACCGCTATCCACGCGGCCTCCAGGCTAATCAGTGTCAAGAGTGTGAGGACTGTCTCGAATTCTCTGTCCTTCCACTCGCTGCCCCTGTCTGTAATATAAGTTTCCGTGTGGAGATACTTGCGTAAGGCAAGGAGCCAACGACACTTCCAGAAGCCTGCCATATCGTGTGTCTGTACTGTCAATCTGAGCTGGAATCCAATATGGCGATGAGCTTCCGCCGCCAGAGCTATTGAAGCTCTAGACCGCATGGTGTCTCCCGCTACGTGACGACGGGTTCCGACTATCGTTTAATGGTACATGGAAACCCTCATTTTCCTTGGCCAATACACCCGCCAAGCCCCTGAGACTTACCTAAAGGCTACGCCTGAATGTATAATACGGCACCAGATATACCCAAATGATCGGCACACTTGGCAGTGCTCACTCACCTGATAGCGGCTTCCCCCGGCTGCTGACTCGGGAGCAACAAACCCTCTATGGTGGCAGTGCCAACATCATGAGAATAAGTGCTAATTATGGGGAACAGAGAAGACAACTTGCCCTACCTACCTACATGATGACAGACAGGCGAGAGTTTAATCCAATAGATTTGCGGCTCTTTACGCCCGAATCTTGCCACCTCAATATTCCAGGTAGACATGATTCGTATTCGTAGAGCGCATAAAGTTCATGACCACACCATCACCATCACCACCGTGACCAGGAACAACCAACTAAGCCTTGGACCTACTTCTGGCGTTATTTGTTTGTTTAAGTAGGCCTCGGCCACCGCGGTAGCTCGCTCCGTCATATCGGGTCGGTATCCTCGGGTTGCAATCTACCTTCCCAATTAAATCTTAACCCCATGATCTGAAGTCTCAACCAACCACTACAACCACCATAGTATCGAATATCAGATTGTGTTTCGGGGCAAGAAGTTGGTAATCAGGATTTAGCCTTGTGGCCCTTCCGATCCAAGTGCAACACTTTGCTTCAGGTCTGGGGAACGATCTGCATCATCCTGCAGTTGGAGGGAGCCAGATCCAGGTCCTCCAAGTTTCTGAAAATAGCCTCGCACTACAATTTCTTGTTGCATAAATGTATCCATATCACGGTTATGCAGCTCCCCAGCAAAAGAATGCCATGTATTCCGGATCTCCATATAACACCCAGCTTCTGCCCTCATTCTCACGGTGGGGCTCGTTTTTGGGGTCCATGAACTCATGTCTTTGCATCTGCCTGGCTTTGAAGGATCTGCCTAGGGATCTAGCAAATTAGAAGTCTTAACCGTGACCATTGTATACTACCGAGCATGCCTACATTTTCTAGATCACGTTGCCATCAGCTTCGTGTACCTACGTAGCTTCATCGTGTGGTCACGTGATACTGACATGTGCTGATCAAGACGACCATTGAACAAAGTTGCTGCCTTGCACTCTTGCAAACACTGCTGTACCTTCAAATAAACTTCATATTGGCCTGCCATGCCCGCGACAAGCCAGCCTTCGGAGCTTCCTACCCTCGCTACAGATGTCCACGTTAGTTACATCCAAAGCCTCGATACGAAAAAGGATGAGCTCGATTATTGGTTGACAGAGCATCTCCGGCTTAATGGCCTCTACTGGGGGCTAACAGCTCTTCACCTTCTTAATCGCCCAGATGCCCTCCCCGGGCAAGAAACTATAGACTTTGTGCTTTCCTGTCAGCACGATAACGGTGGCTTTGGGGCAGCACCTGGTCATGATGCCCACATGCTGTCCACAGTAAGCGCTGTGCAGATTCTCGCCATGGCCGATGGGTTCGATGACCTAGAGACCAAAGGCAAGGGTAAACAACAGGTTGGAAACTGTATGCTTTACGGATAATCTCAGCCCGGGAGCCCGTCTAATGTTTTATTTTCCATAGATATTGCCAATCTTCAGAACCGTGAAACAGGCACTTTCTCGGGCGACGAATGGGGTGAAGAGGACACTCGTTTTCTCTACGGAGCACTCAACGCACTGTCTCTTCTGGGCCTTCTATCACTTGCCGATGTAGACAAAGCTGTATCATATGTTGTGTCGTGCACCAACCACGATGGGGGGTACGGCGTGCGGCCTGGAGCCGAGTCTCATTCTGGCCAAATCTTCACGTGCGTCGCTACCCTCGCTATCGCCCAGCGCCTTGATCTGGTCGACAAGGAGAAGCTGGGCCGCTGGCTCAGCGAGCGGCAAGTTCCCTGCGGCGGTCTGAATGGCCGGCCGGAGAAGCAGGAGGATGTCTGCTACAGCTGGTGGGTCTTGAGCAGTTTGAAGATTATCGATCTCGTGCACTGGATTGATCGAGAGGCATTGATCCGCTTCATTCTAAGCTGTCAAGACAAGGAATCAGGCGGTATTTCGGACAGGCCTAATAATCGCGTCGACGTTTGGCACACATGTTTCGGGCTTGCAGGCCTAAGTTTACTCGGCTATCCTGACATGGAGACGGTTGATCCTGTTTACTGCATGCCGAAGCCTGTTATCAAAAGGATACTGGGATGAATAATATGATGCTTTACCTCCACTCAATTTTGTGTCTTCTTCTCGTATTTTGCATTTGATCATCAGCATCTCGGCCAAACCTCTCAGGCGGATCTAACCATCACTAGGAAGGAGTGAGATAAGGGAGGGAGCCAAATCGGGCAGAAATCAGAGGCTCTAGCTTCATCTCTGGGAAAGGCATTTGTTTTGAGATGAGGAGAAGAAGGATTTTGACCAAGCCCGCCTCGATGTCTAGGTTGGCAGACAAAAGCGCCTCGTTCAACATGTTTTACATGACGACGAGAGAATTGAATGAAGTCAAACCATAGCTGACCGAATACACTATGGGAAGCCCTCTGTCTACGTTGGAGTTTTCTCCTATCACATATGAAGTCTGGAAGTCCATATATGAGTAAGTCATTTGGCCCAAGCTCTTGAAGTTGCTTCTAACCCTTATACCAACATGCAGGTTCCTAATCTGCTCTTCATGAGGCACCCCGATATATCTTTTGGCTTCGATAAATTACTCATGGCAGGGAGATGAGCACAATAATCGTACAGAATATCGAGTCTTACTTCCACATCTCGAATTCTGTTGACGAATGGAAGCGAAAGCAACGTGCATCGCGCAAACCAAGCAGTCGCCAACGATACCTCTCGCCCGTATGCATCCAATTCCCTCCATCTCGGCATGAAAATACTACCTAATCTCAAGCGGAATTCATTTTTGGGTTAGATTAAGCGAATCCAAGTCCGCGGGCTGGTTAAGGAGTATTTGAACGAAGCCACTGCCGGTTAGTTGCCTGAACGGTCAGGCGCTCCTCCTCCTTCGAGCCTCCCTCCCACCACGCTTTCTTACCAGGCTCTTTCTCGCCCCAGAGCCCCCTCCTTCCCTCCCAAGTTGTCGGCTATCATCTTTTGTCTAAATATACCTACCTTCCATTCCTTATCCGCAATTGGGTCACCCGTTGCTTTACAGTCTTTCCCTTTTGGTTGTCTTGGGTTCTTAGCGGTCACAGCTTCCCCAGCTGCTTTATCAACCCCGTCATGGCCAGAAAGCAGAGAAGAAGGGTGGCAATGACCCCGGTAAGCTACTTGCGTCTTTCTAAGTGCCAGCCAGCCCTCCTCCCTTCAGTTCCTTGGACTATGTCTCGTCGAGGATCCCAATGATAATGGAGAGTTCCTATCGTGGGAGTGTTCTGTCCTCAGTCGTTGCACCGAACCCGATCCTTTCTTTGGCTTCTTCTTGATCCAGCTTGGTCACTCTGTCTTCTACGAGTTGCTCTTTTCTTAATAGCCGTTTGCCATTCCCTTTGCTCCTTTCATTCGCACGCATATCTTGCTGCTCCTTTCCCACCCAAGGCATCCGGTGTACCCTTTTGCATTCATTCTCGTCGGCTTTGATACAAAAGCCAATTTTGGCACCAAAACCCAGTCAGTCATTTCACGGGATCACCTTCAGAAACTGTCTCCTATCTCCTGGGGTCCGCCTGCGGTTGTCGCTAACATCGATATGCTAGACTATGGCATCTCTGCCTCGGTCTGGGCCAATTCCTGACACCCCGAATCCTGTAGCCAAACAGATCCCTCTTTTCTGCAGCGTTTGCCCCGAAACGCCAAATTTTTCCGATGTGTCTCATCTTCTCACGCATATTGCGTCCAAAGGCCATCTCCACCACGAGACACAAACAAAACTCAAGGCCCACCAGGATCTTGTCTCCTCGATTGCCTTGCAGCAATATGAGAAGTGGTACAGAGAGAACAACATCGAGCGTTTGCTAGTCGATCGAATGAAAGCGAAGCAAGTCAAAGAGGCTTCTAGAAACAAACGAAATAGGGCTTCTTCTGCCACGTCTATTCCAAAGGTGGCAAGCTCCTGCCAATACTATAACTTCAGATTCAAGCTAATAGTTTGTACAGGGCAATAGAAAACAACCCAGAAGATCCACAAGCAACAATACTGTCATCAAAACAGAGGATGGGCCTCTTCCGGACCTCCCAGGCTTATCTGGCTTTTTTGCATCCGACAACGAGATCGAAGGACCCGAAGAGTTGGCTGCCCTGGGAGATATGATATCCATGAAAGGTCAGGTTTGGCCTGGAATGGGAAAAATGGATTTGGCAACAGAAGAGATGAAGCGTACCCGGAACCAGAGAAAGCCAAAATCTGTTGTCGAGAAAATGCGACGCACCTCGGAGGAAATCGAACCTACGCAAGTAGTCATGACATCTCAATTTAATGTTGAGAGAGTTAAAGGCGTATACGATGACGATTCTCCTGTTTCTGACCAAGATGTAGCGGTAAGTGCGGACAGGTTCTGCCCTGACATAGCTTCATACTCACACCAACAGTCTCCGCCTCGGAGGATTACAAGGAAGCGACGCAAGGAAACTCAGCCCTTAGCGGAGATATCCTCCAACATCCCAAGAGGAAGTAGTAGCCGCATGTCGCGCCCTCACGGAACAGAGAAGCCGGCCAAGCTGGAGCCTCTGCTCAATAATGAAAGCATTGTGGACATGCCGCCCACGATCGGCGCTCCCCGAAGTCAAACTGACATATTTCACGATGAGAACGGGATTGGTAAGATGGTTGATGCTTCTTATGCTGATTCATAGCTAACATACTTTTCAGCAGTCGGTTCGAACGAAGTTTACCCTTCGTCCTCGGCACAGCGAGACTCTAGGTTGGTCTTCTCTGATAGGTCTATTAGCCAAATCCACTAATCCTATAATCCAGATTTGATCTTCGAGGACGTGGAGGGCTTCAGAGCATGCTTCAGAATTCGCATTCGGGGTTGTCCCCTCACACTTCCGCAAGAGACCTGCACACACCTGTTGGATCCCAACGAGCCTCCTCCCAGATCAGACTGTCGATGCATCCATATCTCACCAATGGAAGTCAGTTTACCCTAGGTGAGGCATATATGACAATTCTACCAATACAAAAGCAGCTCTAATATAATCCAGGGTCATTTGGTCATCAAGATCCCTCCTATGCACTGGGTGATAGTCCTCTATACCAAACCCCATCCCAGCTTTCTTTCATGCCTGGTCTTCATTATGACCTCCTTGGACAGGATAGTCACAGATTTTCCTCAAGCCATCATCAGACCGTGCCCAAGTCTGAGGATTTCTCACAGAATGATACTGATGACCCTCTCGGATCCTCCGTCTCAAACGTCTTTCTTAATTTTAGCAGTGGCAATTCGAACGCGCTTTTTGGCAACGACCGCTTGTTTTTCAACTCGTATACTCCACCAGCTAGCCATCCACCATTTGCACCTATCGGGCACAGCGCAGCGACCATTGATAGAGAAGTTGGTTACTCCACGAGTACGGAGGAACTGCTGCAAACAAGCGCAACTTCACCCGTGAAGATAGAGCCCCAGCCAAACGGGCTGCTGGAGCATGATAACGCAGGTCTACCAGAAGCCAACGAAACCATATTTGACCCCAAGAACGTTTGGCGTCTCCACGACCCGGAAAATACTTTGGACATTCCCGATGCCCTCCGGTCGGAAGGGCTGGATCTTTAAGACTGGGCATGAAGCTGTTTCGCACTTCATTGACTTGCCTTGCCTTCACATCTGGCGTTCTACAGATACGCCAACTGGATCTCTCGGAGTTTTTGACTAAAATGCACATGATAATTTCCTTCGGCCATCAAACAAACTAAAAGCACCAGTAACGAGATGAACTTTCGACACCACCTGGAATCGCTCTGATCGCCCTAGAAAGTCTACGACCTACGATCCTACCAGAGTCTATAATCGAAAACCTCCGACCAAAATTTGAAAATGTGCGGCAGCTGGGACAAGGAGTGCCCTTATTCCATCATCTGGGCATGTGATTCAATTGAGCACACGGCGTTTTGACCTTCCATTTAGCAGTCCGTTAATCCCAAAACAAAATTCGATATATCGAGTCTTTTAGCCAAATGAGTATGGGCTACAATTTATTTAGATGGGACAAAACTGAGTTTATGAATGGGTTATTGGGATTGGACGAAGAATACTTGCACGGCGATCACACCAAGGCGCGAATGGGCTTCAAAATAAATACAGGCTAATCTAAGCTTCTAGATACAACAACTTTAACCCAGAGGAAAATCATTATTTTTGCGTCTGTCCATCCATTAGTCCATCCGTGAGGTAAAAACTGTCCTATATAACCGATATACTTTTCGAACAATCTTAAAGCTGTTCGATGCTTGCTATGAGATGATCCAGATTTTGAGTCCCGTTTGGTCCAAGAGTGTCAGTCAGAGCTCTACAAGCTCCGCTAAGTTGCCTGGCCCGCATGGTCTTTTCCATGTGTTCAGATTTGAACGATGCCACGTCCAGTATTTTTCGGGGGATTCTAGCCAATCGAGCAACATTGAGACCGTAAGAGCGGTGGGCAACTCCCTCTGTGGGTTCGTAGAGAAACGTGATCTCCTCCTCGCCGTCTGGGCCCGTCTCTGCCGTAAACTTCATATGAATGTTCTTCACGCCTTCAAGACCTTCTGTAACCCGAGCAAGATTCTGATAGTGGGTGATGAAGAGGGTAAGACATCGGGTTTCGGTGACCACGTGATGAAGAACGGCCTGGGCAATGGCAGGACCATCGTGGGTGCTCGTGCCACGACCAAGCTCGTCCAGGATAACGAGGCTGCGGGGCGTCGCGGACTTGAGAATACGGACCGTCTCCGAGACCTCGACCATGAAGGTGGACTCGCCCGCGAATAAGTTGTCTCGGGCACCTGTCCGGGTGTGGATCGCATCGCAGAGGGTGAGGGTGAGGGAGTCTGCGGGGACGAACGAGCCAATCTGGCTGAGGAGGACGATGAGGGCAAGGGCGCGGACGAAGGACGACTTGCCGCCCATGTTGGGGCCTGTGATGAGGTTGGCGAGCGGTGAGGGGTTTGCTAAGCTGGTAGTAAAGGGGATGTATCCGCTCTCGAGGGTGTGCTCTGCTATAGGATGACGACCCTGGGTGATGGAGATGGAGGGAGGGGCAGAATCAGGCAAGAAGGCTGGCTTGGTGTATCCTGGCTGGGCAGCGACCTTGGAGAGGGAGAGAAGGCAGTCCAGGGTTGCGAGTGAAGAGATGGCATCGCGCAGGGGCTGGTAATCGTCTGATATCTTGCGGAGGAGATCCTTGAAGGCTTGGTCGCAGCTGGCGGCGAGGGCCTCGCGGTGCTGGTCGCGCTCAGCAGTGAGGCGTAGGATCTCGGGGGTGTGGAATCGGGAGACCTTCTTGGTTCCCGAGATCTTGGACCATGAGGCGGGGACATGCTTGATGTCGGTGTTGGGCACCTCGATGAGATATTCGATGCCGGCGACGGTCGTGTACTCGATTTTCTTCTTCTTGATTTTCTGGGCTGCTTCGGCTCGGTGGTTGTCGAGGTCAAGCTCGACGTGCGCAATGCTCATCTGATGATCTTGAATCTCTTCTGTTTGATACTCCTCGCGGAAGAATCCATAACGGTCATCTTTACGAGCGGCCTCGAGATTTATCTGCTCCAGATACGAGTTCACGGTGTCAAGGATCTGGGGAAGTGAGCAGATTGCGTCGTTGAGAAGTGGAGCATCGAACGAGGTATCAGAACTCGATTTTACGGTTGCGTATTGGTTTGCGATTCGTTGCAGAGTTTGGAGGACAGAGAGCAGCTCTGGCCGAGTGCACTTTCCGTAGTATATTCGCACCAAACTGCGCTCCAAGTCGGTCCTTGTGTTCTTTAGAAGTCTCTCGAGTTGGTCGACTGGGCCAGTGGATTGCTTCTCGAGCAACTCCTCGACAGCGGCAAGGCGAGCCTCCAGATGTTCCCTATTCAGTAATGGTCGGCCAACCCATTTCCGCAGCAATCGTTGGCCAAAGCGGGTGAGCGTCTTGTCAACCGCCCAGAAAAGACTTCCACGCTCGGCATGATCAGTCGAGTTCCGGTATACTTCAAGACTCTCGAGAGTTGTACCGTTGATAAGCATATGCGATCGGGTAGAAAAGCTCTGGAAATATTTGGTGAGGTCGAAGATGTGCTCAAGACCGTATTCTGTCAGGTGGGATATCATGGCTGATAGGCAGGTTGTGACAGGCTCTGGAAGCTTCAGGACCTTGTCCAGGATGCCATTTGCCACGCCATCTCCAGACGAAGCCTTGAGCTTGTCGGCGTAGAATTCCGTAACATGCGAATAAGCCTCCGTGGCCACAGTCTTGCTCTTAGGAACCCTCTCCACTCTGCTTCTGTCCCCGAACACGTTGGTGGTGCTACCGGACAGATGCTGTATGAGCTTTTCTGTGCCTGCACTAAGCTCTCCCACGATCAGAAACTCGCAAGGGGATATGTGCAAAAGTCTGGTTTCGACCTCGCTTCGCATGAAGCCATCCTCAAAATTATCATATATGATGTCTCCAGTGGCCGGCTGGACCGCAAGAATGCCGACATCAACCTTCTCGTCGGTGCCTAAGCCCTTGGCTTTTGTTTCTGTGATGCAGAGCAAGTAGCCACCAGCCGGCGCGCCTCCTTGTTGCACATCCAGCTCCCCGTTCTCGTCAATGTATGTTCCCTTGGTGTAGAGGTTTGTGAGTTTGCGAACGAAGGGTGTGTTACGGTTATCCCCGGCCTTCTTTAGGGCAGCCGTTTCAACCTGGCGAACAACGCCCACCTTGTGGCCTGCACCGACTAGACGTTTTGCATGGACAGGCAACCGATGGACCGGGATACTAGCTGACGCAAATTTGTCCAAATGGGCCTCAGACGGATCTGTGGATTGATAATAATTAGACATTGAACCAGAGAAATACGGTGGGCGCAAAGAAAGGGCGGGTGATAACTTACGCTCATCATATCTCATTTTCCCAGGAATGCATACGATACTAAGCTCTTTAGCGGCAATTCTTGCATCCTCGCCGAAGAACCGGAACTTGTATCCAACTTCTACGATGAGGATGGTATCCATATGCTTCCGCTTGATATCCAGAAATTGCAGCTCCATCGGGGTGAGCTTCCCGGTCTTTGCGCCTTTCTTTCTACCCTTGACTGGTGCTGGAGGCTCTTCATCTTCATCTTCGTTCTCGGCGTCTTCATCCTCTCCTGCTGGTGTGCCGCCGTCTGGTGCATTGCCCCTTGATCGCCAGGACATTGCGTCAGGGTGACCGAGCTTTTTGACAAACTTCCGATGCAATTCTTCGTTCTTCTTCTTAGTTAGAGCGTCGCTTTCATCGCCATCCTCATCGGGCCGCCTCTGGGAGCCTGATTCATCATAGGCATATCGTTCTGCTCGGGGCGTTGGTGCGTGGCTCAGGGGCGCATCAGTCGGAGGGTTGCTGTCAACCGCTTCAGATATAGGCACTACAACATTTGCAGGGGTTTTTCTGGGCTTCTTGGCTGTGCTTTTGGTGCTATTTCTGGGTTTATCGCCGTCGTCGTCGTCTGGAATCGCTCGTTTTCGTGCAAGTGGTGATGAAGCAGCGGCTAGGGGCGAGGATGGCGGCAATTGACCTGGCTTTCCGGTAACTGCTTTAGGAGTGAAAAAGGAAGTCAAAGACTGCTGCTTCTTTCCAGAGGTCGGAGCCATGGTAGTGTCGATGTGGGCTTGTGGTCATGGGTGCAGTCTTCATTGACCCAAGATCTCTGTCGTCAGCTTGAAGCTTTTTGATGGGGACTGTAGCTGTATGACGATATTCTTGTCGCGTCTTTTGGGTTGGGAGACGCGTTGAGTGGCTTGACCCGCTTTTTCAACGGCAAGGACGCAAGTGCGATTCTGCTGTGGGGCGTTTCACTGGCGGTAAAAGGACCTGCTTCACCCAGCACAGAGCTTCAATAGTAGGACACCCTTGGGTTTAGGATCACTTGTCAGTACGGCATTTCGAAATGTAGTCATTTAGATGGGTCAAATTCTAATATTTTAGTCATATAATATTCGGTGTTCCGAGCAACCTAAGTCTATTTAACCCCAGAACGGATGTTCAGTATCAACGGGCTTGGCCTTTTGGCTTAACAGGGGCACACCACTCTTATCAAAAAGGCCTCTGAGCCATAGATGCTATGCATACTGAGGTAGCAAACTAGGTGTATACCACGATGAGAAGTCATGCTTCCTGGAAGGGTTGTCGCACATCAATCCCTGCTGGCAGCTGCATAGAGCTTATGTTCTGAATGATCTGCCAAGCTAGCCCTGAAGACCCTGGGAGAAGCGTCTCACTGCAGCACAAGCCGAAGGAACCGCTGTCCTGCCGCAGAGGCCGGAATGTCACATTTCCCCAGGCTCAAAAGCTCATGCACGCCACGCCACGATGTCTCTGAAGTGCGTTAAGCGCCGAGAATGGCATATATCGCACCTTGGGTAGGACTAATATGTTGTGATACCTGCCAGGGCCCCATACCTTGGTGCCTCCTCCCACGTTAAAGTTCAACCCACCTGCCTGCTAGTGGTCAGTGCGCCCAGCGTCAAATGTGATACCTACGGGGTTAGTTCCCGCTAGAAACTGCCGTGTCTTGCCTGTCTTAGTAGGAGCAGCTCAGGTACCAACGGCATCAGCCTCGGGTTATTCTTTGATCATTAAACGTTACGGGCCGCTGCGAAACGTCTTCTTCCTCTCTTCCAACAACGCCTTTCTGCTGGCAAAATTCAATCAAAGCTAATCTCTCCCTTAATGTTTCCCCTCTCCACTCGCAGCCTGACCCAGACTGATGGCACAAAATCGACCAGCCATGGAACCCACCCAGAATTTCTTGGCTCCAGTAGTCGGCGCTTCGAACAGGCCTGTCAGTCGCCGTCGAGAACTGGGCGCTTAGAGCAACCAGGCTTGCAAGGTGGCCCATGGGCCCTCCAGCCAATCATGCTCTCGCGCCACAGCTTGCGGGCTGCTGCAGCTGTCCCGCCAGATGGGCCTCCGAGGCGCCCAGCCATGGGTGCTACCAATTTCTGCATTTCAATTGGGGAAGGAAGCTCTGCTTGCTGCATGCGACATTGAGGGCGAGCTGCGTCAGCGGCCCTCCCCCTCCCCCGTGTAGCCCAGCTGTTATTTCCTTGCGCCTTCTAAGGCAGAGGCGCTCTCTTGATCTTGATCCAGCTCCGTCTGTTCTTCTCAGCTATCGTCTTGGTTTGCGACAGCTTCCTTTCTGCTTGGACGAGTCGTTCAACAGCGGTCATTACGGTCTATCCGTGTTCACGACCCATTCCCAGGTCCCTCAACCCCGCTCTGGGTCCTCGACCACCCCTCCTCCTCTCCAAACCTCCAAAGACAGCCCTGGTACATTTCCCCAGCGGCCCGACGCTACGAGCTATAGAATCGATAAAAAAAGACTCCTGGCCGCCTCAGAAGCGGCCCGCGCCCCAAAGTCTTACACACACTGAGAGCTCCTAGCCCTATTGGACCCTGCGTCTGTGACGCTGTCCAACACCAGCCATCATGGAGCGCAGTCGTGGGATCCCAGACAAGGAAATGTTCCTCAAGCAAGATGCGCCCGATAATGACCCCGATAGCCCAACCATCGAGCCGTTGCGCATCTTCAAACCTCAGTCTCCTACGCCTGTAGAGAAACACTCTGCATATCACTACCCTGCCCCGCCATCATCCACCTCTCCTCCCTCTCGCCCTTCCTTTCCTTTACCTCCTGGCGCCTCGAGCTCTGCTGCACCGCTCCCGTTCCCGGTCGATGACGACGTACGACGACCTACACCTCTGCAATCCTACGGCTCTTCTTATAACGACACGAGTCCTCGCATAGAGAGCCCTACTGATAAGAAGCCGGGTCTGGCGGAGCGAAGAGGAACTGCGCCGAAACCAATAAGTTCGCCCATTAGCTCACCAACGAGCCCAGGCGCCGACCAAGATCTGTTCGCACGGCCACTTCAACAACAGTCACGACCAGCCGCATCATCTGTTGACTATCCAACGTATCAGAACCAAACATACTACCCTCCCCCTGGGGCCGCATCGCATCCTGCACAGCAACAACACCAACAGCCGACGAATGGTCAGCAAAGACTATCTGAAGGTGGCGTCAACCGATTTGCCTCCACTTCATCGATATCTACGACGAGAGCAAGTCGCGGTTCTCCCCCACCTCCAGAAACACCAATCGTTGAGCCTGGCCATAATCCTGCTGATGGTATCGAAGCCCGGTATGCGGCATCTGGCATATCTGGAACTGCCACTCTTACCGGCCTACAAGCATCCCAGATGCAAAGTGCTGCTGCGTCCCAGAGACTTGCCCAGTACGGTGGTCAGCCGGCCCAACAACAACAGCCTCAGAGGCCATGGACTCCCACGGAGACTCCAGATCAAGCTCCCTCAGGACCACCAACAGTCTACCAGGGCTCCAATGCCGTTGCAAGTCCTCAGCCACAACAGGCCCAATTGGTGCCGCAGCAGCCTACTCCACAGCAGCTAGCCCAGCTTCAGCAACAGCAATCTCAAAACCCCGACAATCCAGCTCTTCAGGTCAGTGTGCTTGAACAAGACTTTCAGCGCCTGAGTACAAAGACTCCCCCGCCAGCCTACTCCAGTGTCAATCCTGGTGGTAAATCATCCTACCCAAATGAAAAGGCCGCCCCGCAACAGCAGCAGCAGCAGCAGCAACAGCAACAAGCTCAGCAAGGCCAATCATCACAGCAGCAACAGCAGTTACATGCCCAACCACAGGCACAGTCACAGCCTCAGCAGCAGCAGGCCCAACAATCCCAACCCCAGCAGCAACAACAGCAGCAGCAAGTTCAGGCTGCCGCTGTTGCAACCCAGCCAGTGGGCAACTCAACTCCTGAAAAACATCCTGTTCCTGTGCTGGCAACCGCAGCATCTGCTGCACAGCATCCTGGGCACCCAGCTTTCGCCAATGACCCTCGGCCGGAGGAGCCTATTCAAAGTCCCCAGCCTGCCGCTGCTGGTCCGTCTATGTTGTCGACAATGCCAGCATCACCGCCACCTCTCCCTGAAGGTTGGATGGCCCATCTCGACCAGAACTCTGGCCAGTACTATTACATTCATATTGCCACCCAGTCAACGCAATGGGAGTTCCCCAAGGGGCCAAATCCCATTTCTCATGAGCAGGCGCCACTCTCTCCCGGGGCGTCAACGTATGGAAACCCACTCATCTCACCCATGTTTGGTGGGAAGCAAGCTTTGGCTTCTCCCATGTTCTCTCCGCACACTCCCGGTTACGCAGAAAGTATAATGAGCGTTGCCCAGTCTCAGGCACCATCAACTATTGGGTTTACTGGGCCGCCTCCGAGTGCGGGTGTCGATATGTTCCGAATACAACCAACAAACGGAGTGTACTTTGGCCCGTATTTGAGATATGGAAACATGGATCTGGAGAAAGGCCTATGGCAAGGAAGTATTCTCCTTGTCAGTGATTCACCTCAGCCTCCGACGATTCACCTTCACCTCAGCAACGACCTTTCGCCCAATCCTAAACTACTGCAACCACACATCATTTACACTCACCAGCGATGGTCCTTCCACAAGTATGACATAGAAATACAGATGAGCGAGGCCGGCACAGAACGATGGACCTACGCCGTCACATCACATCTAGGCTGCACTCGATATGAATTTGTTGTTGCAGGAAGGCATGAAACTAATTGGCGGTTCATCGCCCACTCCGGTAATGATTTTGCCAGTACCACCTCGCAGAACGACAGAGCTAAGCTCGGTGGTGTTGGTTTCATGTGGAAAGACGTCCTGCAAAAGAACGTGGATTGCAACGGCTTTCACGTTCAACTGGGTCTTGGTGACCAAATCTATGGCGACCGACTTTGGAAAGAGGTGCCTATTTTAAGACAGTGGCTGGCCTTGAGCGGCAGAGATAATAGAAAGAATGTTCAATGGACCGCAAGACATGAGGAGGATGTGGCTCATGCCTACTTTCACTACTATACCAGTCATTTTGACCAACCGTTCATGAGGGAAGCTTTTGCTCAAATCCCCCATGTTCTGCAGATCAACGATCATGATATGTGAGTACAGAATGCTTGTCAACTCTCTTGGTTTTCATTTCTAACCTGGGTCGTATAGATTCGATGGTTTCGGTTCCTACCCTGATTATATGCAATCATCACCAATATTCAAGAACATTGGACGGATTGCGTCCGAGATGTACCTACTCTTCCAGCATCACACCACTGCAGAGCTGATGCGCAATGTCAGCACGGACAGTGATGTTTTCACCATTACTGGAACCGGTTGGCATTTCGTCAAACACCTAGGCCCAGCCCTTGTTGCAGTCGGGCCAGATTGTAGGTCGGAAAGAAGTCAGGCTCGAGTTCTGGCGGGTCCAACATATCAGGGCATCTTCCCCAAAATCGCTACTCTGCCACCTTCAGTGCAGCACTGTATCTGGATGGTGTCGGTCCCTCTCGTGTACCCTAGGCTGGATACAGTCGAAAGCTTGGCAAATACCGTAGCTGCGGGTAAAAAGGCTGTCAACACTACGTACAACATCCTCGGCAAGGTGACCAGCTCCGTTGCAGGCGTGGTCGGCCAAAAGGACATGGTTGCGCAAGGCTTTAGCCATGTGAAGAAAGCCGTTGGCAAAACAGGTCTCATGGGCAACGTACTGAATCAGTTTGGCGAACTCGATATTCAAGAAGTCCTTAAAGACTTGTGGACCCATGAGACCAAGGATCTTGAGAGGACATACTTCATTCGAACCCTCCAGGGCATCTCACATCAAAAGGGTATTCGTATGACATTCCTTTCTGGAGGTAAGTACTCACATCAATTGTCACATTGATACCAATGTTTATGCTAACACTTGCAAACAGACGTCAGTGCCGCCGGTGCAGGTCTTGTCCATGATCCAACTCACCCTGGGGATCACAAGACAATGTACCAAATTATCACCTCCCCCATAGTTGCGGCACCTCAAAGCAACTACGTACTCAAGATGCTACACAATCAGAAGACACTCTATGTTCCTCAAAACGGGCAGAAATCAACGCATGAGGTTTCGGATACGAAAGAGGATATGATGGAGATTTTCCACAGTGATGCGAGCGGCACTGCGCGTGAGTTGAAGAAGCTGATGGGTAGAAGAAACTATGTGGCAATGGTGGCCTATGACCCAGATGCTGCAGCCGCCCTGCTTCCATTTAGCAATAACCCAGCTCTGAACGGTCAACAACAACAAGGTCTATCTAAGCTCAGCTTGGCAGTAGACTTTGTGGTCCAGGGGGATGGCGCCTATACCGCACCTACGAAGTATGGCCCGGTAATAATTCCTCATCTAGAGTATGGCCGGTAAGAGGGAGAAATATAGGAAGGGAGACGATGTGGGAAATACTGTATATACTTCTCTTTGGATATGCTCGGGATGAGAACCCAGGCCAATGCCGGTTTGCATTTACTTGCTATAATAAGGCACTCCTATATAGCCAGGCGTTGATCATTACTTGAGAGCGCATGAATTCAATTACAATTGCTTAGGAACTAATCAGCTGGTAGATGAGGCAGTGTGTTTCATGATCTCGTTATTGCTATGTCATCTTTTTTCTCTATCTGTTTTTGATTTCTCGCATCCGTCTCTGGGTGCCATGTAAATCGCTCTAAGCCAAATAGCCTGGGTATGATCTCCCTCTATTCCCTTTTCTTCTCCTCGGCTACATTCTCTCTCTATTAATGGTTGGGGAAGGAGCTTCTTCGAGCGCTATATCCTGTGGCATTCTCTCGCATCTGAATGATCAAATTCCAAAAGTCTCCTTGACGATGCGAGCGGTGTCATCGGGGTTGCTGACGGAGTGGCCAATCGTCCTCTCGTCGGAGAAGATCTCGTAGTCGTTGCCGCCCTCAAAGGTCTTGTCGCCGAAGAAGTGGATGTTCTTGTACGTGATGCCGCCGGGCCGCTGGGCATCCTCCTCGAGGTGGCGGAGGCAGTAGGTCTTGTCCCAGCCGACGGGGAAGACGTCGAAGGAGATCTGGCCTCCGATGGAGAAGCTAAGCACGGGTTATATTAACACATGTTTTGCAACTTGCGACAGAGGTGTATCTGGGAATCGGATCGTAGGGGGGGGGGGGCTTACTTGAGACCGAGGTGCCCGAACCGCTCCTTGAGCTTGGCGACAAACGTCTCGCGGACCTTGGCCTCCTTGTCGTACTTCTCAAAGTCCAGTCGCTCCTGGGTGGAGGCGTTCCTGCCGATGGGGCTGATGTTGATCATGCCGTTGCGGAACTCGATGAAGGTGCCCCTCTTGACGGGGATGTCGAGGTCGGCGATGTAGTGGAGGGCGAAGTTGGCGAGCTCCTTGTACTGGTCCTCGCCGATCCATTTGATGAAGCTGTTGGAGGGGAGGGCCTGGCCGAGCTTGTAGGCGGTCAGGCCGTTCTCGGCGAAGCAGAAGTCGAAGAGGGTGGTGACGGGCGTCCCCGCGGGCTTGCCGAGCTGCTCTTCTTGCTTGGAGAAGTCGGAGCCGCCGACGTAGCCGATGGCGCACTTTTGGCGGAGGGATTGGAGGAGGGCGAGGATCTCGGGGGAGGCGCCCTATTTATAAATGAGTTAGGACGAGGCATGGCCGGGCGTTGGTGGACGAGTAATGGGCAGTGGGGTGATGAGGAGCTTTGGGAGTCGCATACTAGACGGGCAGGAGTGAGTGTGCCGTCGACATCGAAGAGGCAGATGGTGTCCTTGAGAGGACGCTCGTTCAAGGGGCTGTAGGATGGTTGAGCTGCCATTGTGGCGGATTGGGTGCAGGAGCTTTCTGATGAAGGGGAGAGGTTAGCTCTGTTGCTAGTTTTGGATATTATTGCCCTGCGGATAGGTCAATGGATTCTGCTGGAGCTAGCATACCTTTTAGGGAGAGACAGATGAGGATCTCAAGAACCAGATCAGGAATTGACGGTGCAGACAAGTCAGGATCAAGGTCGGAGGGTTCAAGTTCAAGCTTAGGATAGCTTGTGCAGGGTAGTCAATGGAAAATAAGGAGGGGTTGCGGGGCAGACAGATGGAAATCCAACAAAGGAAGGTGGGGTTCTGCTCGATGGTCAGGGTTTATTGAAGTCTCCTTTTTCCCCTCCAAATGGTATGTATGGCGTGGTGTGTGAAGCATCGCTGACCGCTATTCATGCAAACGTCGTACCATTCCCTATTGGCTATTTCATATGGATATTTCTATGGACATGGAATAATAATTACGTGGCTATTGTAGCAACTAGGCCCTTGGTGGTTGGCTCCATGTAACATTAGGCCAGAACCTCACACTGGCCTGCAATGTACCACGTTTATGCATCTATAGACATGTTTGGTGTCCTCTATGTACGGTGCTATTATATATACGGCTATGCAAAGATGCAGGAACACATCCGACTACTCACCCACCAGGCTCAACGATGTATGTGGTGGCCTATGGTGGATTGGGTCGGTAAGATATCGTCGCACTCATCGCAGCTAATCCAGCTGCCCCCAAACTCCTGTTACCTCAATGATAACATTCAAAACGGTGGTCACTGCCCAGAGAGCAATCAGCGTCCATCCGATCTTGCGACTTAGAACCCACTTGTTCATGGGTACAATGACGAGCATCCCGACAAGAGTCACTAGCAGAGTGATGGCCGAGATGAAAAGAGTCGCCCCGACCTGGACGTTATATGGCCCATAGTGGTAGGGCTGATCAGGATGGTTTTTGTGGTCGAGAGAGGCCGACCGTATCATCATCATGACACCTCCTATTCCAATTCCAAGTAGGATATTCAGCATGGGTCCTCCGAAACAAGCCGCCCTGTTAGCGTAGTTGTTAGCCAGTTCCATAGTCTGTAGCGTTAGTGATCGGAGCTCGTGTCCAATACTTACAATGCCATCACTGGATAGCCCAGGCGCGCCACCGTGATGTCTGCGATGAGATCTCCAACGCTGTTGCCTGCGGCAAAGATGGTAAGGCCTAGAAGCGCTTCCGATATGTTTAGGACAATCCCGAAAGTTTTCAAAACCCCGACGACCTCCCCGGCGATGGTTGAGATCCAGGCGATGCTGATGATGAAACCCATGAAACAGAGCACGTAGTGATACTTGGGCCGCGTCTCCTCAGACGTGAAAGAGAGCAAAAGACCGAGAAGCACCGAAGACCCGAGCAGTGTGAATAAGACCATCCTTACGGCCACCTTCCCGGGCGAATCCAAGTCTTCACGGAAATTCAGCCAAAGTATCAGAACGCTGAAGAGCGGCCCAGTGAATATCTGAACACACACCAACCAACGATTCCACGATTGGCACTCGTCGTTGGCGTTACTCAAAGAGGGGAACTCCGAGGCCGGTTTTCCGCTGAGCGATGTCGAGGGCCTTGTTCCCTCTGTGCTGGGTCCAGCAACCAGAGTATCTTCATTCTGGAATGTTATTCTAAGCGGAGAGATGTCTCGAGATGGCAAGTAACTGCTGCTTCGACCTCGACTGCGCCTGCTGCTGGCATACCGCTCCCACTCACGATCTTCCTCTTCGGGCGCTGTTTCGACCACGACTGGCGGAACTCCAGAAGGGGGCTCTGTCGCTCGCACACTTGCGATGTCTAATAAAGTTTCAGCCACGAGGCTATCTTCCGTCGATTCACTCTCCACGACAGGCAATGTGATGACTAAAAGGAAAATACTGGGCACTGATATGGTGCTCACGAATTTGTCCCAAATGGTCTTATCCCTCCAGCCTTGGAGCGTCGGAAACAAGGTTGTAAATAGAACGTGTGGCGGAGGGAGCATCCAGTATGGCCACCAACTGACCGGTCGCGGATGATCTGTTGGGGAAGGAAGATCGCCAAAGGGAAGATCGCGTAGGCCTGGGGATGGCAACATTGCGTCTGATCGTTCGTGCAAATGCGGCGTTCGAGTTCCGGGAGAGAGAGCATCCGGCGAGTCAGTATACATTGGGAATGGCGAGCCAGGGGGTGATATGCTGTGACTGCTACGGCGGCTCAGAGTGCCCGGGAAGTTTGGAAATGTCGAGACACCATCGCTGGCGATACTGTTCCCGCCAGGACTGAGAGAACCTCCAGGAGGTGGTACAGGTGGCGGAGCTAGGCTCCCACCAACGGTGTACACTGGGACCGGGCTCAGAGTCGCTTGGCCTGGGTGCGTTTGCTGATCCGCAGAGTCTTCGATTCCCTCTGTGTGGACGAAAAGGGGGGGTTGTATACCCAGCGAATTCGGAGCATTTCCGGACGATAATGCACGAGATCTTGCTCCTTGCAGCGCACTGTGGCCAGAGATGGTGTTTGGGCTAAGCAGGGAGGGTTCTCCTGTGTAACTTCGCGCCCGACGGAACTGCGCTTCCGAGTAGCTCCGACCGTGCCCATGGATTGTTGAGAGCCTGTGATTACTCTCACGTTGCAAGTGTGCCAGGGCGGATCTGAACTCCAAAGCACCCACCAGACTTGGGCGAATTGGGTTGATCGTGTTGCTTCGCCTTTTCCTCGTACGCAAAACCCGCATATTGCTCGTCACCTCTGCTGCTAGCATCCTCTCGAAGTCTTCTTCAGCTTGCTCCTCTGCTTCTTCATCGTCAACGGAGTCGGGAGGATGGACGTCAATGTCAATTCTCGGTCCAGTCTCCAACGCTGATATGTCTGGAGTCGATGAGGAGGACTGGTCTACATCATCAGGGTCGTCTCTGTACGGCTCTCCCGCCAGCTCGTCGATTGACGTCCCCAGTGACGAGTAGACATGGCTACGAGCCTCGCCTTCTCGTCGCTGGCGGCGTTTGCGCTGCGACATCCACCAGTGCTGACCGACGACGGTGATGACATAGATGATGTAGTACACGATCATAACCCAGCATTCCCAGAACCTCAGGTGGCCGTCGGCGAGAAAGTACATGGTGAAGCAGATGGCCACGATGAAGAAACAGATATCTCTCGCATACGTCTTCTTATCGACCCTGAACTCCCTGACGAGGGCCATGGAGCCAGCCACGACGCCAGTAATGAAGCAAGCGGCTCCAACAAGCTCTCCCACGGCCATGCTGGCGCTATTAGAACCCATGGCAGCAAAGGTGCTGAAGACGTCGGGCGAGCCATTTCCGAAAGCGAGGAAGGTCACGCCAGCAAGACTTTCGCTCAGTCCCAGGATGGTGGCGATCGTGCTCAGGTTGACACTGAAGAAATCGCTCGCTGCAATGCCGATAGTAGTGAAGAGCAATCCGAGCCAGCCAACGAGGATGATCAGGGCCACGGGCTTGGCGCCGTGGAAGCCGCAGAAGTAGAGGGTGAGGTAGGGAATGAGGCCGGCATCGTCGTCGGCGCAATACTGCTTGACGAAAGCGCACTTGTCCTCGGCCTGGTGGACTTCGCTGCACTCTGGCTCCTCGCTCCGTTTTCTCAGCAGACCGTTGTCCACGCCGTTATGATTTGCGCCGCGGCCGGTTCGGATCAGGAACGAGTATGCGACGAGCAGCGACAGGAGGAAGACGGTGGTGTAGAAAGGCCGGGAGCTCAGGCGGCTCCCTCGCAAGCGTGTGCGCTGGGGTTTCATTCTCTCCGAGAGGCTGTCATGTCATGGACCGGCGCAGCATAACGTTGTGGTCGTTGCTCGGTAGGTTTCGTATCCGGGATCAACGGCGGAGTGTCGCGTGCTTCCGGAAGTTTGCTCGTTCGCTGGTCGACGGGATTAGCGCGGTGCGGAGATGGACGAGAAACAAGAAATAGATAGGAATGATTGATTAGAGAAGTAAACGGCTATTAAGGATAAAAGAAAAGTGACCATGTCTGGACAACGAATGCCGAGTGCAACGAAGGCGAATACTACATTGTTATGTGACAGAGAGCTAATGCCTTGAAATGGTGCGTCATGATAGTACGCACCATCGCTATCATAATTGCTTCCGCCACACCTTATGGGAGGCCTGTAGAAGTTGGCTCGGCCAATAGTGCGCTACTGTGACGGTTGTAATATGGGGGCTTCATTTCTGGGCAGCGGCCTAAGCCAGTGACTGCCAGCTGCAACCCTGCGAGGCCTGCCTAATCGGTAGTAGGACAAACCTTCAATGCTGCTCAGCCACGCTGGCGACGGGGTGCTACAGGGGAGGGAGCACATATTGGCTCATTGTGACCGGGTCTACTTTATTCATCGTGATGTGGCAAGTGGGTGAATGCCAGCCCGAAGCCCCCACCCTCTCCCGGGTAGGCTGACGACGGCTCTAGCTTATTGTTCTCTGTGCACTGGACCGGAATTAGGCACATGCATCGCTAGCTGGCCCCTGGCGGTGTTTTGGCCTCAACCGGTTGGGCCTCTACCCCACCGCTGGACACCTCTGTTTTCTTGCAGCGTCTGACTGGGCTGAAGCGGTTTGTTTACTTTCTGGCGGCGCAACACTCTGCTGCACCACCCTTCTGCCCAAACACGCGCGCGGCACCGACTGACGCACGAAGGATACAGCCACCATCCCTGACCAACTGCCCCAGAGCTGTGCCCGTCGAGCTGCATGGCCTGCATCCCATCAAAACATTCACTCTCCCTCGAGCTCCGCATTCATCCATCACAACAATGCCTCGGGTCGCTCAAGGTCCCCGTGCCAGCAGCGTCAGGGCGACGTCTGGTTCTGCCCCTTCGCCGTATAAGTCACCGATCAAGTGAGTAGTTGCCCGCCGACTGAGTTGTTTCCTGCCTGGCCACGCGCCGAGCACATTCCGTTGCCCCTCACCGACCCAGACCGCCGGCCCGATGTTTACTGACCTGGAAATCGCTGCCGCACCCAGAATCCCCCTCAACGACGATGCTCAGGAAAGAGGAAAGCGTGTAAACTCGCGCAAGGCTCTGCAGGAGAAGCAGATCAACGAAATCAGAGCTGCGGCGACGCCGCGCAAAGCAAGCGCCAGGCTGGACGACCTCGAAAATGCCACCCCGGGGCCGGGGACGCCACGGGGAGCGCGTGCAGGAACCGTCTTCGACGATGGAGATGATCCCGTCGCTGTCGGCACCACGCCTATGAAGCGTGGTGTGCCGATTCTCGCCAACTTCGAGGAGTGGATGAAGATGGCTACCGACAACAAGATCAACGCCACAAACTCCTGGAACTTTGCCCTCATCGACTACTTCCACGACATGTCGCTGCTGAAGGAGGGAGACGGCGTCAACTTTCAAAAGGCTAGCTGCACCCTCGATGGCTGCGTCAAGATTTACACCAACCGAGTGGATAGTGTTGCTACTGAGACTGGCAAATTGCTCAGCGGCTTGGCGGATAGCGGGAGTAAGAAGAAGGATCGGGAAGAGGACGGAGAGGAAAGCGAAGAGGAACTCGACGAGGATGGGAACGTGAAGAAGAAGCCCAAGAAGAAGGTAAACTCGCGCGTATATTTCCACGACCAATTCTATTACTGACAAAGGCTATAGTCGCAACGAACCTCAGAGGCAACCCTGGCGCCTACCTTCAGTTCGATACAGCTCAAGAAACTCGAACTTGAATTTTCAGTCGACCCTTTGTTCAAAAAAGCCTCGGCCGACTTTGACGAGGGCGGCGCCAAGGGACTTCTCCTTAATCATCTCATGATCGACTCGCAGGGTCGCATTGTTTTTGACAGCAGCGACGACTCAGTTGATGAGGCGGCCATCGGAAAGAAGCAAGACGATCAAAACGAGGATGAGGTATTGGACGAGGAAGCTGATGACACGGAAATCGGAAACACAACAAAGGAGCTCGGTCAAGAAGTGGAAGTCCCTGAGTTGGATGAGGATGACGACGAAGCTGCCGTTGAAATCGACTTGGTGTCTCTACGGCAGAGGTACTTCCCGGAACTGAGCCGCCTCGACGAGCTTGATGTGTGCCCATCGCTCAAAAATTTTGACATTGGTGACCCCTCGGGTTCCACGGACATTCCTTTTCTTAAAGCACTGGACGATTGGCGACAAGACAAGGATGACGAAGGTGCTACAGCCTACGGAGATCACTCTGGGATGCTCCTCGACGGAGATGCCCCGCCTGGTTTTGGTGGCGATGACGACGACCTTGGTGCCTTTGACATGGGAGCCAATGTTGCTTTTGGTGAAGGAGGAGACGCCTGGGCCCGAGAAGCAGCTCTCGAACCACAGATGCGTGTGTTCAATGCTGGCGGGGAAGGCGTAGACGGTGAAACCGATGGCTACACTGACAAGGGCGAGTATGTCGTGTCAATGACTGATCCGCGCAGGGCCGAGAAGGCACATGAGGACATCCTTAGCTTCTTCGACCAAGCGCTCAAGAAGAATTGGACCAGCGCCGAGCACTGGAGAATCAGAAAGATCAAGGACAGCAGCAAGCCCACGGAGGCCAAGAAAAGAAAAGAGAAGGAGCCCTTCCAGATTGATTTTGACGCCCCGACAGATTCGGCCATGCACGAACTACTCTACACGCAAGCCGCCAACAACGCGGCAATCAGCATCCCCAAGAGCCAATGGAAATCCAAGGGGCGTCACTTGCTTCCCGACGACAAGCATTTCCATTCGAGATCGCTCTTGAGTCTTTTCCTCAAGCCCAAGGCACGAATTGGTCAGCGAAAAGTTGGCTTTGGTGGGCGGGGTATTGCGGCAACTGTCGCAGATAGCCTCCAACCTGGCGAGATGGACGAGGCCTTCTGGGCACGCCAAAATGATCTGGACAACCATGACGATACGGTAGCACCCCAGGGCGACTACGATGCCAACTTTTTCCAAGACGACGGCTTGCCTTTTGCTGGAATGGATGATGACGATGACTTGGAGTTTGCAGATGCCCGCGAGGAATTTTCCCCCGACCTGAACGGCGGAGTTGGTATGACTGAGGGAGTCGGTATCAACACGGCCATGTTAGGCGGCGAGATAACCAATGCAATGACTGGCGCCTTTGGCACAACGCTCGTCACGCAGACGAGGAGGGTACGCCCAGAATACGTCCAATACGCTAGGGTAGCCAAGAAGGTTGATGTGCGGCGACTCAAGGAGGAGATGTGGCGCGGCTTGGCTTTCGACGACCTCGAGGTAAGAACTTGCGCAACATTCACTAGCATTAAGTTGAAGCTAACATTTCTCGTTCGCAGACACCACCCACGCCAGCTGATGACGAACCACTCCCAGGTGTGGGCGATCCTTCGCTCAAGTTCACAACAGTCATGAACAGCCTAAAGACCGTCTACCCCCAGAAGATGATGAACGACATCTCCACGTCCTACTGCTTCATCTCTCTCCTCCACCTGGCCAACGAGAAGGGTCTGGTGATTGAGAAGACAGAGGACCTAGAAGAGTTGAACATCCGAAAGGATTGGACGGCTGAGGCTGAGGAAGAATAACGAGTAATCTATTCACGGAGTGATGACGACTAGTGTAGCTTGAGATTTTTTGTTACGGACAGGCTGTCAGGATCAAGGCCTATGAGCAACGCGTTTAATGTCTCTATTTATATTCATGTATTTCTTGCCACCCCCTGTCTTCTTTGATATGATGTGCCGCAGCGTGGGGTTAGAACAGCGCCGTCGGTAGAGATTTTCTGCAATGCCACGGGTTTTCCGCATTCGCTACCTAGTTACCCTTGCTTCCCAGGAACTTTCACCCAGGGGCCCTGAGTCAAACGGTCGGGCATACAGGGGTGGGTCAGCCGGGACACCATCAGCTTGGAACCAGCTTTCTCTCCCACTTGCCTTGGATCGTCCCCTGATGTGAATACAAAACATACCGTAATCCTCTTGGTGCCCGACAAAAGCTACACACCCCCCCTAAGACGGACCTGCAGGACTGTGGGGGAGGGACCATTGATCGGGACTCTCCGTTGTCCCACCCGGCCAATCGTCATCTCGACCGGGCGCGCATCAAGGCAATGGGCTTCGAATCGGATGCGCTATGACGTAGACGGGTCCCGCTGGCGAAGGCACAAACCAGCCCTTCCGTCGCCCTCGAGCCGGGTGACGCAGTGCCGTTCGCATGCGGCCTCTTCCTTGGATGGCCGTCCATCAAGATCAGCCCGAGTCAGACCAGCAGGGCCGCTCTCATTCGCCCTTCATTCTACATTTCCCCTGAGGCTCAGGCCTAAATTAAGGTTGGATTGAGTTTCTTCATGTACAACTACGAACCTTAAAGGAACGAACACGTCTAGACTCTTTTTTTTCTCTTCTTTTTTCAATCCAAATCTGCGTTTTTCTCTTCATTTGGTCATACTTGTAGATCGTATAATAATAATGGTACAAAATCAGACAATGCGACGTGTATCTAACAATCATAACAAACAATCATAACAGAATTCTCATGTAACCCAAACTTTCTTGTTTCCAAATGTAGCCCTCAACGCCGTAATTAGCCACACCGACATGACTTGATGCCACCGAACCCCCAAAGTATAGGAAATCATAACATTTTGTGCGCTGTGCCGGCACAGATTCGCGAACCATCCCAATGTCCTACTGCGGTTTCTGGACCTCCCAATTACCCAATGCAAACCAATAGTGTCGTGTAAAAAAAGGACAAGAATAAAAAAAAGACGCGGAGTCGTCGGCTTATCCAGATGTGTGTTGCCCAACAATCTCACCGGCCCTGAGCAAAGCACTCATTCCATCAAAGCCATCTCTCTTAGAGGGGGAGCCTGATGTCAACCCTGCCGCGGACATTATGACGTCGCCGTCGTTCGGCTGGAGTTCTGCCTTGCGAACTTGGTGTAATGCTAGGGGGATCGGTAAGCCTAGTATCTCGAGTTAGATCCTCCCACTTCATTGTGCCCTGGGAAGGAATTTCGCACCGTAGCTTGCCATGGTCCCGGGGGCCGCCGCCGTCGCAATTGCAGACGGGGCAGTAGCAAGCACTGGCGAGAGCTTCTGGCCAAAGGGCGGTGAACGTTTGTTGTTAGACAGCAATGATGGCGCTGGAAGTACTCCATCCGTAGAAGATTGCGCAAAACTGCTGATGGAACTGCCCGACACACTACTTCCGTTCGATGATGATTCGTGATGAAGGTGCGGGATTCGGAGCCCTGCTGATGACCCGCTCAGTAGAGGGAGACGTTGATTGATCGGGAGAAATCCTGGCACACTTGAGTTTGTTTCAACGCCAGGCGGGATTCCTATCGGGTTAGGTCTCCCATCGTCCAGTATGTCAGATAGTGATGGAAGTGGTTGACTGCCAGACTCCGCCACCCTCGTATTTTCACTCCAACCGCCGTCCATACTCCTTCTCCCTGGACCAGCAGCAAATGTTGTCGTCAATGGCGAGATAGCAGGGTCGTCTAAAGAGAGACGGCGTGAATGGGAAATTGGGGCAGTAGATGAATGCAAGGGTTCAATGGTAGATGCCGTTGAGCCCAGTCTCTCTTGTCGTGTTGGGGAATGCTCACGTTCTGGCACCCGTTCGCTACTGCTTCGGCTTCCTCGCAGACTTCCACTTCCACTGCCAACTCCACTAGCAGGAGTCGTGCCGCTACTTGTACTACCATGCCGTAGCCTGGCTGGCTCTACCTTTGATCGTTTCGTATCTACAAGTATAATCAGCTTAGTTGTCGCCATGGTCTATTGCGTGTTCGTGACTCACCCTGGCCCTGTTTTGCTTGTTTCTCTTTGAACTCCTGCAAGTATTGGGCATATTTTCGATATTCTGGCGTTTTCTTGTACGCCGCTAAGTCGCGATGGTATTTGTCCTTGGCTGCATTTGCCTGTGACTCGTATGATTCTTTTTCAGGGGCTGGTAAACATTGCCAATTCTCGCCGACTAATTTCGCAATTTCCGTGAAGGTGAGGTTCTGGCTTTTCAAATCTTCCCTCATTTCTGATTAAAAATACACAGATTAGTATTATCCCCTGAGATGGGTCGGTATAGGCGCATACTATTTGAGAAGAGCACATAAGCAGAGGGTGGCCGCTCTGGAGCGTTTTCATCAGGCTATGAGGGCTGTTAGCAGTGGCGAGCAAGAATAGACCATGAGAGTCAAACCTTGGGATGCCGGCGGTACTTCCGCTTTGTTACACCCGCCCCGTCATGGTTGCATTCGTGACGGACTTGAACTGGTCGTGTGCCGTCTTGTTTTGCTTCATCGGAGCCAGCCTTTGTGGAAGCCAGTGAAACACTGGGGGCAATGCCTCGTGCATTTGCGATTCTCCGTTGTAATTTCTGTAACAGGTTATTAATATACCAAGGCATGGCCAAATGTTGAGCTCTGACGTACCCTTCTGTGCCCCAATTTCACTCCCAAGGCGTCTCTGCGGCAACAGTTAGCCAAGATCACTCACAACTTACAGTCAACCGAACAACATCGTCACTTACAGGTCTGATTCTTGGATATCAAGAATGGTATCCCATGTGTCGAATCCTTGATCAACAAAGGCATCGAGATACTGGGCGAGGCCCAGTTCCCTGAACGTGCTCTCAAGGTGATGCGCCATCAGGCCACTCAAGGGCCACGACAAGGAGTATGTAATTGAGATTGTGGGATAGCAGGTGTTGGAATCATCGGTAACACACTATAGTCCAAGGATACCTGTCAGGCTGCTCTGATGATGATGCCTGGCACGAATAAGTATTAGTATCAGTGAGAGAAACTGAGATGGTGAGGTAGTGAGATGGATGTTTTGTGAAAGGCCAAGCACACAGAACTTTTTATGAAAAGGAGAACGAGTGAATGTCCATGGAAGCGACAATTATGAAGAGTATGGGGAGGAGTGCGAGCGTCGAGGTTGAGGTATTGAAAGCGTGCAAGGAGGTTATGCTAGGGTTGTAGTGGTATAAGTGATCGGCGGCCGCCAGCTCGGACCTGGCTACATACGTCACCGAGTCAGATGCAGTCGACGGGGTGGCCCTGGTGGAACGGCGCAGCCTTATGTGATTTGCAGAAACGAGAACGGAGTGCATATAGGGAAGATTGGAGAATCGATCCGGAGAAATAATGGTAGGGAGAGACCCAGATGTAATCGATACATATAGATTTTGTTTGCCGGCCCTGCCTATTGCCTGCTTCGGTGGGAGGGGGGCTCACTCGTTCAGGGGAGAGGAGGTAGGGTGCGGAGGAGATGCTCCCAAACGACTAAGACTGGGGTAGATCACGATACGTACAGTTCAGAATAAGCCCAGGGCAGTTCGGTTGTTGATTGGCAAGTTGAAAGGCCAATCGAAGGAATAGATGTCTTCTGGTAGGAATGATGCTTGCTAGAGGGTGGAAGAAGGAGAATCTCAGGGGAGAGAAGAGGCTGTCATTAATAGGTGTTGACAAATTTGGGCATCTCGATGCAAGCACGAGAGGGGTTTTCCAGCCACTGGTAGGCTGGGCTATGCGGATGAGATCTGAGGCGAATCCGATCGAGGATAAAAGGAGAAAGGCGGACTCTGAAGACTAAAAAAGGAATTCCCAGATCAATGAGACGCCGAAGGTTCGGTGCAGCAGCCAGCGGCTCACAAGTGTTTGTTTGGTCGAGTGAGGCCGAGCAAACCCGAAGAGGATGCCCTAGAGGATGGGCTGGGTATCAGACTTGCAAGCAAGACGAACCTTGACCAGAACTAGACGGGTGCTGTATGTGTTATGCGGTAGGATGGAACTGGGACGAACGAAGCGGTGGCTTTTCCCAGGCTGGTCGTTTTCACTGTGTCGCAGACGTCAAATTGCACATATTCCCCTGTTAGCACCTCTGCCAGCCAGGGTCGCGATATCAAGAGAATTCTTGAGACAGAGAGTGGTGAGAGGGGCGGTTGGTGGATGGAAAGGAAAGCTTGCTTCCTGGGCTTCCTCGGGAATCCGCAGCGTGTTCCAGAAGTTGGCTCGATAGCAACGGAGCAACGAATAAATAATATTGGAGGATGGGCTTGTGGCCGATCTGGAGCTGGCTGGACGATGGAGGGTGGGTTCCTCTTGGACAGTGCATTTTGCCAATTGCAGGCTGCAGGGAGTGTGCCACCTCCAAGGTCCTCTTTCCCGTGCCTGGAAGCTAGCTGCTGCTACGTAATAACCCGTGTCCAAGGACCATGAGGCATGCATGGTTTGGGGAGGTACGTAGAAGAAACAGTAGATGGATGGCCTGATCCATGATGCTAGCTCGAGGCGGGCTAGTCGTTGGGAGTCGGCGGAGCGCAAGAGAAGCTCGAGCGAGGGGGGGTGTGAGACAATGAAAGAAAAGATGGCGATCAATCATGGGCTTGTATGATTGGGATGTTTCTGGGCGCGGTGGGGCTGGCAAACTTCGACCTTGACATTCCTACGTAATGGGCAAGCCCGTACCCAGACGCATGGGGGTCTTTGCCCGCGAGCATGGCAAAGAGCTCAGATTGGCTTGCAGAAGTCGATGGATGGCGTTGCGGTTCTGGGTCAGCACCACGATTGCCGTATTGGGACCGCCGTCCAACGTCGAGCGCAGGGCTGTTCTGTTGGACAGGCAGCTCCCCCTGCGTGCCGTGGAAGGACATCGAGATGGCTCCGAGTGAGAGAGGCCGCCTGGCGTCGCCTCCATCACCCTTTTGGAGGCAGATAACCGATCCATCGGGGAGCATCCATCCATCGGGGCAGTTGGTATGGAGGCCAGTCGAGATACTGCTACGGATCGCTGGAGCGGGCAGGCGCCAACGACTCAACTACACTACGACATGACCTTCGCAGCCTTCTCTGGTTCATTGTTCAAGGTTGCACCGACCTTCCCTGCTAGTGATTTAGTGCGAGGGAAGGAAGGATCGAAGAAAACGCATGTTCATGGTCGCTGATCGGCTAGCCCGCGTAGCTGGTACCTACGATATGCCTCCGCGGTGGCTGCCCGTCTGTATAAAGGCCGGCAGCTCGCTTGTACCTACGTCTTCTCATCGTCGGGTGGGTGTGGCGCCATGCCTCATCTAACAGGCGAGACGCAACCAGAAGGTTATACTATCCCACCGTGTTCCACCGTCTAGCTGTCAAACGGCTCGTCATGACTATTTGGTAGGTTTGCACTCCACGTCTAATACGGTTCCGCCAGCCAACCAAGGTACAGGCATCATCGGCCGGTGCACTGAGACAGCCTGGCGATTATACAGGCTTGCGCCTCTGCTCTTGGTTCCGCCGCGGAGGTTGGGGTTCGTGGCTTACCGTGGGTTTCCTCCCCTCCTGCCGGTCGCTAAAGAATGACGGGAAGGTAATCGGCTGCTAGAGGGACGTGGATGTTATGACGCTGCATACCACGAGCGGTCTCACCCCCCTTCTTCCATCAGTTCGATGATCGAGTGTCAATCGAGATGAAGCCTTTAGTTCTGATATCATCCAGTAGCCTGGGCCACTGTGTGCTAAACTTCAGACACCACATGCGCCCCGGGAGGACAGTGCCTCGATGTTTTTCTGGGTTGCGATGCACATGCGAGTCTCGGGCGAGGGCTGTATGTATTCAATTGCGCCATGTGCTGTGTGAGGTTGGAGGCCGTAGAAAAACAGTGTGCAAGGAGGCGCGCGTGCGTGATCTTGCACGTGCGAGGCAGCGAGTGTGTTGCGTCGACAGAGAGGGCGAGCAGTACAGACTGTGCAGTACATGAGGTGAGGATCTCGATCTCGTCAGCGTCGAGCACCAACTATTATACATTATACTGCATGGTGTATAGGACGTGTGGCAGCCTGCAACCTTGGCCCACCGGATTGGCTGGTCGGGGTGCTAACGACGCCCCCCTACCGTGGGGTGCCTGATCGCCTTAGTGAGGGCTGTCAGTTGGGATCGAGCTTTTGGCTTGCGGATCGCGAAGGCGGAGAGCATGCATATTTTGCTATCGCTTTGTTTAGGTTGTCATGGGTTGCCCCCTGACCTTGCGCAAAGCCCATTGCGCCGCCGGCCAACGACGACTGTCCGCGAGCACTAGTCGGTTGGCTGGTTGGCCTTCGCCAGAAGCATATCTTCCGATGGCAATGGGCGACGTCTTCTCTGCCTCCAGTGTCACTGAGGCACGTCCCTCCTGGTCCGGCTCCACACCCGGCCCTTGCCCGTCGTTGTTTGTGGGACCCAATGGAAAGCTCCTGCCGAGTCATTGGCCGGAGCTTATTCTCGTCCTGCCCGCGTCGTCTGTCTTGGCCTCCAGTTTTATGAACTCACCCTACACCATTGCCCAAGCACGACTGCATCTTCGAGTCAGGGCAGAATGATTTGCACTTATCAATTGCCCGAGCCACCAAGAACAGAGTGCTTGTTCATGATCGATCACGGAGCATCCACCGGTGCTCACATTTCCATTGCTCGCCGGGGTAAGCGAGACGACCGGGATCATACTTCCACATCAGCTCACCACGAGGAGCAGGAGGTTCACTTGTGCCATTTAGGCCATGAAAACCATGTGAGCGTATGGAGTCAATGGATCGGTCTGAATCGTTCATGGCCCATTTTAGAGAGGATATTTTGGCATCACACCACAGTCTAGGTGCTGATCTCGATGACCTTTAAAGGCATTCGCTTCTTCGTACGAGGCGTATGTTTTGAGTGTGTGCCGGAATCCAATTCTAACCCGTCAGGTGATAGCTTTCCGCCTCCCACTATCTATGTTACGGCCATTCGACCTCCAAGATAGGAAATTTCGATGGTACTCTATCGCGATGCTTAATGTATTTTGTGATCACCAGCGGCTCGTAGCACCCACCGAGGGGGAAGGACGGCAGACGCGCGCACACACACACCGGATACGCGCTAGAGATGCCGACACCACGACTTCATTGGTCTGTTTTGACGAATATCTAAGCCATATGATTGTTGGATTTGGCAGCAAAAATGCATGGCGTTGCATGAAAAACATCCACTTACACGGTGCCTGTTTGAACCTTTCACCTGCTCCTGCAGAAGCAGCAAGTCGTGTTCGTCCGGGGTCGCCATATGTCCGTTTTGAGTGATTACAGATATATGAGGTGGCAAACTCGGCTATATGCCAGTTGTTTGGCAATGCGCCGTGCCCTACTTCTGATCTAGATGGATGTCGTAGAGGGCATTTACGTATCATACCTGCCCAAAGAAACCATCATCGCAAGCACATTCCTAGGCCCGTCTTAGGCTCTGCCCAATCACTTACACATCTGGCATTCTATTGAAAAGCCTACGACGAGAATCTTCCCTGCTAAAAACACCGCATCTTCACATGCTGAGGGGATTGCTCGCTCATGTGCCAAGCTCCGTTCTCCCATACAAGACGCAGCACCAGGCCATAAGTCAGGATGTACTAATTCTGGGCGGAACGAGATGGACGGCTGTAGCCCTTTCGCAGCGCCCCCAGCAGTCAGCCCCAGTGGGGTTTAGGTGGGCTCGCTGCACTGCCTGGAACCTCCAGGGGTCTCAGTGACCTGGCAGCGCCCTGCTGCTGGACCGGAACCGCTAGAGCTCCACCCTCAACGCCTCCGTAATCCGAAATTCCCTATTTCCCCCATTTCGCATTCACGCGGCATCGACAATCTGGAATTGTCCATCTTCCGAAAACCTGTTCCCGCCCCCGTCTATGCTACTGTAAACCCCAGTCCCCTATCACACTGCATACACTCAACTGAGACCGCACGCCCTCTCTGCCTCCGCCCGCCGTATCGAGGGACTCGACCGCACATAGCCCATCCCAGGGTTCCATATATCCTTCGTCTGCATCCCATCCCCATGGCAGCCCCAAGAGAGGACCCTGCTCCATCCGGGCCTTCAAAGGCCCAGGGCGATGCCAATGACCTAGCCCAGGTAAGCCCGTCTCACATAGCCCATGAGGCTGTTCCGTTCACTCATCGTTCTGGGCCCCCAAAACGTTCGCTTGGCCCCTCCCCCATGAACTGACTGGACGTTCTAGGCCTATCGGGAACTTCTAAGGTACATAGCTTGACCTCCTTCTTTCATTCTCTTGAAGCCATGCGCCCACCCCCATCCACATTCTGTCTCTGCCTACAGGCATGCTCTTTCACAAGCGTCGCGAAGAGATGCCCCCATTTGCGCTTGTACGGTTCCTCCACTGCACAAAGCCCCCTCCCCCCTCATCAGCTGATTTCCCCAAGGGCCAAGGGCTTGAGCCTGCGCTCAGCTCGGCTAAGCTTTCTCACCTTGTGAGGAGCTCATCCTAGCAGAGCAGGGGAATCGCTACACTGATCACCGCGGGAGCAGGCTTCTTGCCGGTGTTCGTGCTATTATCGGATATATTTCGCAATCCTATATATACGGATGCGGGGGGAGCAGGCGAATATATTCTATAGAACCCTTGCATAAACCCATTGCCCCTTGCCCTTGCCCTTCGTTGCCATTCCCGCCGGCTCATGAGCGAGGGCAAACACGAAAGGCCCAACCGACAAGTGTCAGGGGACGCCCGAATATCTTTCCCGCCGTGCCGGTGTTATATCATTGTAGAGTTATGTTGACATTTCGGGGGTATAAACCCCCCCGTCTAGGGGTGAACAGGCAGCCACCGCTCTCGAGGCGAACCTAAGCAACCTCGAGTCCAAGCTGGACGCCCTCCTCGCCGCATACGAGCCCGCCGAGACGACGGAGGAAGGCGGCGAGGACTCTGCTGCCGGGGAGGCTACTAAGAAGACCTCCGAGAAGAAGGAGAAGCCCACCCAGCAATCCAAGGAGGACCCTCAGGATGAGAAGAAACATTAGATCTTCTAGGACGCCTTCTATGGTTGGATTTCTTTCCCGTTTACCCTATGCCAGATAGCAGAGGGAATAGGCAGGGACACTTATGAATGCTTAGATAGACTTGAATGTATACCGGGTAGTCGTTGGGCGCCCATCATATCCACGGAAATGAATGTTGTATTACTCCTGAACCAGTATCTTAAAAAAAGTATATTCGTCTCATATCATGGCAAAGCGCGAATGCTCATCGAGCAATAAATATCAAAACGACAGTCCCCGACCACCAAACACGGCCGAGTCGCAGTGTTGTCCAATCTGTTCGGAAAGCGTAGGAGGTATTACACAAAGAACTAGAGAAAACAACAATATCCAGCGAGGTGGGAACGGGAAAACGAAAATGGAGAAGAAGAAAATCGGTATCCTTGCTATGCTATTCGTCCACATTGCCAATTCCAAAAAAAAGGTCGAATGGAAAGCCAAACGCTTGAAGGGACCATTATGTCCCGCAATGAGCTATGCTTGGAAGCAACGATCGGAAAGAAACCGTCAACCAAATCCCATGAACAAAGAGATGTGAAAACAAAACACCCGAGATAAAATACAAGAATGCAGTCGAGAGTACGTATAAACAAAGCCATCTCGCCCCTAGTGATGATCGTGTCGCCACCAACCCTTGCCTCATAACACCGCCATCCAGAATAATGGGTATGGGCTCCAGTGCTTTACCCACTGTCCAAAAAGAAAAAACACATGTAAATCCGCGTAAAAAGCATCTGTCCTGAGCCATGCCTAAGGACTACTCTTCTCTCGCTCCTAAGCACTGCGGCAATAACAGAGAAGATGGGGAATCAAGTGAACCATTTCCTAAAAGATAATCCGTCATGATATTGAGAGAAAAATGCAGACCGGGCTTAATTCGTAAGGCTTCGCAACTCATTCAGCTTTTGCCGTCCGTTGACATGTTCCTCCTGATCTTCCGTCACCAAGACCGGGCTTTCCACCGTGTTGCTTCCCAGTCCATCGTGGGTTGAGAATGCCCGGGGCTCCAGTGATGGCCGCAGAATACCCTGGCCATCATCTTTATGGGTCGAAGACTTCGCCTCTGCCTGTAGAGCTAGCTCCCGCTCCCTATTCTGCTCCAGCAATGGGCCACCAAGCGTGGCGCATTTCAGGATTGTCTGGATGAGCTGGTTCTGTTGCAGGGGTTTCGACAAGTACTCGTCCATTTGCGCTTGGATACACTTCTCACGATCACCCATCATGGCGTGTGCTGTCAACGCAATGATAGGGGTTCTATGCGTGCCCATCCCGCGTTCGTATTCTCGAATCTTCGCGGTGGCTTCGAATCCGCCCTGTTTGAAAGAGCACGTTAGCTTACTGATACATGGAACAAGTACAGGCCAGTGTTGGCTGGGCTGGGGCTCTACTCACCATGATGGGCATTTGAACATCCATCAAAATTACATCAAACTTCCTTTCTTTGATTGCCTCGACAGCTTCCCATCCATTGCCAACGACGGTCACCACATGGTGATACTTCTCTAGGATCTTGACGGCGAACTTTTGATTGACTGTGTTGTCTTCGGCGAGCAGAATCTCGAACGACTTTGTGTTATCGGCGAGCGAGGGTGTTGCTCGGTTCTCCAAAGCGGGAACCATGCCGTTGCCCAGGTCAATCAGTTTGCAGGGCATCGTCATATATGAGGTGATGCCGAGATCTAGGCAGGATTTCAGACTAACATGAACGATCGGTGCCAACAACACTATGGGAAGATACTTGAAATCGTCCACTGCCCTTAGTCTTCGTGCGGTGACGATTGAGTCGACGAGAATAGCGTCATATGGGAGAACGCCGCCGGTCTTAAGACCAGTGAGGGCCAGGCTCTTCTCCGAGTCGACAACCACTGGCCGAAGGCCAATCTGGTTCAACATCTCCATAATCTTGGATCGAGCCTCAGATTGCGCATTATCCACGTACAGTACCTGATGTCCGTGGTAAGGCTGAAGATGTCTCGAGATCGCCTTTGCATCATCGGCTGCCAATTTCACCCGGCAAGTGAAGTGGAAAGCACTTCCTTTGCCCGCTTCACTGTTAACCCAGAGGTCACCTCCCATCAAATTCACCAGCCGCTTTGAAATGGAAAGACCAAGTCCAGTACCGCCAAACTTGCGGGTCATGGAGCCGTCCGCCTGCTGGAATGTGTCGAAGATGAGGTCCAGTTTGTCCTTAGCAATTCCGATACCAGTATCCTCGACTACAAACTCAACGGCGTATTCGCCTTCGGCAAGATTCGTTGGCTTTTCAGCTCGCTCCTTGATGGTGAGGCTGACCTCGCCATGTTCTGTGAATTTAATCGCATTCCCCACCAGGTTCAAAATGATCTGTCTCAGGCGGAAAGAGTCACCAATAACGTAATCCGGGACAGAGCTGTCGACCTTGTACGTGAGGTCAAGGAACTTCTCATTCGCCTTGACGGTGAGAGTCTTGAGAGCGTTGAACACAGTTCCACGCAAGGTGTATGGAATCTCCTCAATGACCATCCGTCGGGCTTCAATCTTGGACAGATCCAGGATATCGTCGATGATAGTCAAAAGACTGTTTGCTAAGTTGTTAACAATATTAAGCATCTCACGTTGATATTGAGTGAGATCGGTGTCCAAAGTGAGTTGCGTCATGCCAATGATTCCGTTCATTGGTGTACGGATTTCGTGCGACATGTTGGCGAGGAATTCGGATTTGGTCTTGTTGGCCAATTCGGCAGCTTCTCGAGCCTGCGTGTTCCTTTGAATACTGTCTCTGAGGTTCGAAATCATTTGGTTGATCTTTCGCTTGAGCTCGTCCATCTCTCCCGAGGCTTCTACGTCGACAAGCTTGGTGAAATCGCCGTCGGTAGCCAGGTTGGTAATGTCGGAGAACGCACGAACTTGGGTTGTGAGGTTGGCGGCCATAGTGTTGACATCAGTTGTAATTTCTTTCCAGCGGCCATCCAAGCCAGCAATGTCTGCTTGGGCGCCCATCTTTCCATCGACGCCCACATCCTTGGCGACTCGTTGGACCTCATAACAGAAGCTTGAGAGACGTTCTACCATGTTGTTGATTGTCTCTTTGAGAACTTGAATTTCACCGTTTGCCTCCACCTCAATCGTCTGAGTCATATCGCCGTTGGCAATTGCCTGCGTTACAGCAGATATACTCCTCACCTTTGGACAAGTTAGCATTATTCCAAGCAAATATCCCAGACCATCCTTCACAAGCGAGCGAGCACAACTAATGAGGGGGAATCCAAGGGTTTGCGGTTCCTTACCTGAACTGTCAAATTGGAGGCCATGGTATTGACGTTCTCCGTGAGATCCTTCCATTTACCTTCCACATTGGCAACTTGGGCTTGACCACCCAGGGTTCCATCAGTACCGACTTCACGAGCAACCTTGCTGACTTCAAATGCAAACGTGCTCAAACGATCAACCATCTGGTTGATGGTGTTCTTCATCTCCAAGATTTCTCCCTTCACTTCGACCCCAATCTTCTTGGTGAGATCTCCCTTGGCGACGGCTGTGGTGACCTTAGCAATTTCTCGCACCTGAGTTGTCAGGTTCATTGCCATGCCGTTGACGTTCTCGGTCAGATCCCTCCAAGTGCCTTCGACGTCGTGGACTGTGGCCTGGCCTCCAAGGCGACCCTCCGTTCCGACTTCTCTGGCAATCTTTGTGACCTCGCGGGCGAATTGTTGCAGCTGGTCAACCATCGAATTGATGGTTGACTTCAACTCGAAAATCTCGCCTCGGCAGTTGGCTTGAACCTTCTGGGTGAGATCACCTTTCGCTACTGCTGTTGTGACTTTAATGATATCTCGGACTTGCGTCGTCAAGTTATTAGCCATCGCATTGACATTGACGGTCAAATCATTCCACATTCCTTGCACACCCCCGACATCAGCTTGGCCGCCTAGAATTCCCTCAGTTCCGACGTCTCTGGCAACACGCGTTACCTCTGATGCGAAAGTGCGAAGTTGATCGACCATGGTATTGATGGTTTGCTGGAGTTGTAAGATTTCTCCCCTGGCGGGGCGTTCGATCTTCTTTGTTAGATCGCCGTGGGCGACAGCAGTGGTTACAGATGCGATTTCTCGCACTATGGTTTCATGTTAGCAAGAATGCTCCTCTAGCCAGAAACTGGGGTGACTGCTTACCCTGGTCGGTGAGGTTTTGAGCCATGACATTGACTGATTTCGAAAAGTTAGTTGTCAGGTTATTACTTGGGCCAACGCAGTCGACTCGTACCGTTGTCCGTCAATTCCTTCCATGTGCCATCAACTCCCCCAATGCGTGCTTGTCCACCTAGCAATCCCTCGGTTCCGACCTCGCGGGCTACTCGCGAGACCTCACTGGCGAACATCTGCAGTTGATCCATCATGGCATTGATGGTACGTTTGAAAGTCGTGATTTCGGGGTCCATCTCTACCGTGTTCATCCGCACTTTCATGGTCAGGTCTCCCTGAGCCACAGCGGTGATGATCTCTCCGATTTCACGTAGAGCCTTTTGGAAGGCCTCGTTGGCCTTTTGGTGCTTCCATAGTTCTCTCTCCAGCGTCGCAACGCGCTCCTGCTCGAGCAATTCGAGTGCCTTTTCTTGTAGCTGCTTCTGCTCAAGAAGCTGTGCATTTACCCCAGCAAGCTCCTGGCGTTGGCTGTCGAGTAATTTCGATTGGTCATCCACGTGCTCTCTGAGACCCTCAAGGGCCTCCTTTGTCAACTGGCGAGGAAAGCCACTGGGGGTCTCCAGGCTGGCATATTGTGGCGGCAGCCCTTTAGGCCGTCCGCCATTATTGCGACTGGCACCATTTGAGTCATCGCCAAACAGTGATTCGGTACCTTCGTTTGGTGTTTCGGGGAAGGTGATGGTAGGGGTTGCCCTGTTCTCGAGGTGACTGACTCGTAGTGCAAGCTTCTGGAGTTCAATCTCGAGGTTGCGCTTTGCGTGTGTGTCGTGACCCGGTAATTGTATCTTATTCGTCAGGGTGGCAGGGACTGATAGAGGAGTCTTGGGCTCGGCGGCGATTGTAGCGATAATCTGCGCTGCCGCAATGAGGGCAGCGTCGTCGACCATGTTGGGAAGGTCGGTAGGCGCTGGGGCCTAAGGTCGAAGGGGGGACTGTGGATGAAGTATTGATTGTGTAGGTTTCTGTCGCGAGGCTCTAGGGATCCAGTGTGGACTTGATATAGAGTGGAGGTGGAGGGAGGATGTCGAGGACAGGGCCAACCGTGCAGCGACGACGGGCCGGGTCAACTCGATGATCGTCTAGAATCAATAAAGAGTAGGAATCATGCTTCTGTCGCCAGAATGAGTTCAGAGGAAAAAGCTGATGTGGTGAGTCGCGGGCTGGGTCGTAGGCAGAGCAAATGAGCACAGTACATACCAACTAGGTTAGACGGACTGGATAATCGCAAGTTACTAGTCTCTTAGGTGGGCAGGGATATAGGATGCGTAGGATAGGATCGGGCTTCCCCGTGGCCGTCTCTGCAAAAAGAGGAGCTGAAACAGAATCACCAGGCAGATAGCCAGACGTGAGGAAGGGCGAATGATAAAGAGGAGCGGTCGTAACGGCGAAGAGCAGGACGGGTTGAATGCGGCGGCCAAATGTGATGGGAGGGCAAGATGGGGCAGATGGGCGGGTAGATGGGTACCTGTGTTGTGCTCGTACAGGGTACACGCCAGCAAATGGACCGCGCTACCTGGCCGTAGTACCTGGGGCTGGCCAGTCTGGTGGCAGTAGGGCGCTTCTCTCCGGTGCGCTCGACAAGGTGGGATGGAGGCACCCATGTACCTCAGATTGGCTGGGAGGTACACGCTACCTGGCCGGCATGTCGTCCCCCCGTTTATCTGACCAAAGGGAGGCAACAAGCCCAGTCCCTCATCACCTCCTAAAAGGAGCATTTCCTACGGCTACTACCGAGCAGATACTACCTGCTTTCCAGGTCGTGTGGACATGGTGGCTGCGAGGGCAGCTATGTACAGACATCCATTGCCAAATACATCTTTGGGAGTTCTGGCAGGCGACCGTTTGCCATTGGACTACATCTTCTGTCCCTCATCCCCCATGCTGCATCTTCCTGTCCGCGCGCCAACCGTGCCAAGATTTGCCTTTGGGTGGTGCCTCATGCTCGCCCAGGTGCAGGGCGGTCCCAGCATGTACCGGTTCAAGTACATGCTCTGGAGGCGCACCGTTAATTTCGGTCAGTGGCCTAGCCGACGCACCCTACGAAGACAGACTTGTAGATCTCGCCTTAGTCTGCCTGTGTGATGGCACAATGTGAAGCCCCGGGTCCCTTGACGGAGTCGAACAGTGGCTGGCTCGTGGGATGGCACCAGAGTCAGGCATGCATTCCCTGGACGAAACCTAATGATATAGCGCAGTACAACGGGATCGATCGATTTCCTGAGTGGTAGGTTTGGTAGCATTCAACGTGGTGGGACCACGGACTTGGACGGCCAGCTGCTTCAAGAGGGGAGCAGTATCCAATGCAAGTGTGCCTGCAATGTACCGTAATAGGATGGGCCACGGTCATATTTCACTAACCTTGGCGCGCCGACAGGCAAATCCAAGCTGCAAGTGAGAGCAAACAACATGGGGCGGGCAGCCAGTCAGGAGCTCGAGCAAATTCTCCTCATCGCGAATCCCCTCCACAAATCCTCGACCAATTCGGGCCCACGTGACACATTTTCGGCCACGTTTCGAGTCCGGCTATACGCATACTGTAGCGGCGCGCCCCCATCCATCCCCAGGATACTCATTGTGTCCCTCCAACCCTCCTCTCTGTGTCGATTATTGCACCGGTGAGGAATTGTAGGACGAGGAGCCTAGAGCGGTGGCCCGTGCACGGCAAGGCGACTAGCGCGAGTGATGTGGGGGAACGGCAAGCCAGACGCACAGTGCAGAAGGAGGGCAGAGGGCGGACCAGCCTGACCCGCCGAGATAGGGGGACCCTTGCCTTTCAGCGCTATTGCAGCGACAGCCTCTCGCCTGCTATAGGCCGAATCTGGAGTGCAAAGGTGCGAATATCATATGCGCACTGTAGACATACGTCACTCGTGGTGTTGCCGCCAAATGCCTCTAGCAATGGCTTTGAGCGAACATCTCCACGGCAGATCAGTTCTAGACGTCCTGTTAATCCTCTGGCAGGTGTACTGAAGCCACGCGGGCTGTCTGCCTCGAAAATAATAGGCAAACGTGAGTGCACCTTGCTGGCTTTGTTCACACTCGCACGTTACTGGCGACCCCTTTCTTGGACTTGGATTTGCTCTCTCCCTTATCTTCTCCTCCCTCGCTATATCCCTTTCTCCTTGGCTGCCCCTCCACTGGGCTTATTCTGGGCGGTACGTAATTACAATACTGTTGTAAAGCAGCACACAGGGTCGAATATCTTTTCTTTTCTCACATGCTTGCCCCTGTTTCAAACAAAACTCAATATTTTTTTTCCTTTTAAAATTCAGGGTCAGCCACAAACACATGCTAGGCCTATGCTGATCACTCCGGCATACGCTAATATCGGTCCAATGATGTATCCACGGAACTGGCCCCTCCATCTTCTCACATGGCCGGTGGCCGGGAGAATGAATCAAACAGTGATCTACCCTCGAGCTGCCAGGGTGTGCGACCTACTGTTTCATGAGCCCCGAAGCTGTGGTAATCCAAACCCATGCCCAACCCGCGACCAGAGCTCATCAACTCTACCTTCGTGACCCCTCCACCTCCCTGGGTTGCGGTATAAGCATAAGGAAGAGAGGGCTTTATCCTGAACTAGCGCTCATACAGCACAAGCACACATGGTCGTACCACTCCAGAGGTGACACCACACCGACACTCTTGACTCGCAGAGAAGCAGAGCAGCAGATTGGGTTTAAAGCACAAGATCTCGCTACTGGCAACGCCATGTGCTGATATCTGCAAAAGGTCCCCTGCCCCATCTCAAGTGATAAGGATGCTCGCTGCATTCGGCCATGGGTCGAGTTTCATGCCTCAAAAGGGCAATTGACGCTCCTAAAACTTTGATGTGCTCCGTAGCTTGCAACGCCATTACCGTCCGTCCGTGGGCCCTTTGGGTTGAAGGGGCACTGTGCTGCGGAGAGTCCCACGACGGGCTGGACGTGTGGTGGCTCAGGGGAAGACGCCTCCAGTGAGCAAGACCCAGCCGTCGACGTCATACCTGCCCATCCCGGCCAATCACCTCGCAGCCCCACTCTGAGCGGTCTTGGCATCTGATTTCCACAATCACGAGTTGGGCTGGTGGCGCAAAGGCAGCTCCGCTGCCTGACAGCTCATGGCGAGATGCCATTCCGTCGATTTCCCATTGAACCAAATCTCTAGAGTTATCTGGCCGATCGTTGGCGCCCAAATGTTTCGCCACTTTGCTCCCCTTTTTTCTCTTGCCCAATCCGAGTTGTTGAGATCTAGCCTACCTTTACGGTAGGTACCTATCTGGCATTTCATCTTATCTTTGCCGTTCCCCTAATCTACATGCATTCGTTTAAGATCTATCTGAGCCACTCTGCCCCTTGACTCTCTCATTATCTATACCTCAGATAAATTACTGTTTCCCTTGGTTTTCTGACCTTTTTTCTCAATGCGATTTGGCCATCCCCAACTAGCGCACACCACCGACGCCTACCCACCCCGAACCCACCTGGCACCAGCCTTCCACGCTGGACCCTGAATTAACCCCGATGACATAATAATAGTGGGAAGCAAAATTCTCAAAATATCTTTTGCCTTTCTATTTTATAGGCCCCTTTATACAATACAATCCATACATGAATTCCCACCGTCTTCGGCTCTCCCGATAAAGTAAAGAATCGGGTCGCGCTACCGCCGGGGCAAAAGGCAGCACACAAGCGGTATTCCCGCCGCCGCCCTCGGACTTCCTCCACGTTCGTATAAAAAAAAATCCAGACCCAGTCTCCTCCGCGGCTGGCGTGTGTACAGGGGTCGGGAGGACGACAGCTGACCCTTCCCCACCCACAGTTTTTATGGGTGGCCTGCCAGATTCCTCAGCAGATGTGATGCCATGTTAGCCGCCCCCCTCTGAAGGTTGAGCCTACCCAGTAGCGATGCGCCCCTCCAGCGAAGTGAGTTCCATTTGGAGAGGGGGGGCATATGTACATAAAAGAGGTGGCAGGCCATTCTATGCATAGAGCCGCTGTTATACATGCAGGTTACGCTCCTGCTTCTCGCTTTGCACTGCAAGCCCTTGATCAGCCCTTCTCATATACCCTCCTCGCGGGGCCCCTACCTGGAAGGGGGTTTCTGATATGATAAAAAGAGAGGCCCCCGGGTTGCCATTACAGTATTGATCTCCGCGATCTGCATGTGTTCGGGGGTCGCAAACCCCCTCCCCCTTCCCCTCTTTATCCCATGCGCCTCATTCCATGTGCCTTCATTTAGTGAGGCGAGGACACATCTCACGAGTGACACGATGCGGCTTTCATTTGATAAAATTTGGTATTTCTTGCTTGAAAAGAAGGCTAGTCATGAACTGGCTTCACAAATGAGGGTATCTGATGCCAATTTCATCCATCCATCCACCCACCCACCCATCCAAGGAAGTTCTGCAAAAACATAGATAGTAGTAAATAATTCGCCCAAAGACATAATGATAGAGGAGAACCGGAGGATAAAAAGGGACGGATAACGAGTTAAAAACATGGAAATTATGTGTCCTGCTATGCCTACCGCCTGGGCAGCAGGCTGTTTCTCCCAAACTGCCCACCACCAAACCCTTGACTTACACTGTTCTTGACGATGAGAGCAGCGGCCGCTGTGGCAGCCGCTCTCTCCTTCTGCCTGTGGCGCTCCTTGAGGTACCCGGCCGCTTCTGGACGCATGCGGAGAATGCGCAGGATCATATCATCGCTTGGATCCGCTTGGGCCTCCCGCCTCTTGGCCTCCTTGGCCTTCCGCATCGTTCCCAGGTTGCGGCTCATCATGACACTCTTCCCGCGGCGGATGGTACCCATGCTGGCAAATGCTCCGGCGCCTCCCACTGATGCTCCGAGCGCCGAGGGTGGTGCTAGACGGTTCGACGAACCCTGCTGTAGAAGAGCCTGTTGAGCGCGCTGGGCGGTCGCGGCTGCCATGCGTTCCGACTCGCGGATCAGACTGGGTGTGCTCTCGAAATAAAAGAAGTTCAGCGACGCTAATTCGTGCCACTTAGGCGACTTGAGGACCTCGGCGGGAACTCCCAGTTGTTCGCCTGACTCCTCATCTTTGGAGTTGAAGAACTTGAACAGTGTGTCGAGCCAGCGATACACCACGTCGAGCTCTTGCCGTGTCAGCGGCTTCTCGGTGGAAGGCTTCTCTGATAGTGGGGGGACAAGGAGCGATTCGACAGCCATCAGTGTTTCCTTCCAAAGACGTTGCATGACCGCAAGCATGGTTGCATCTGTCAACGTTTGTTTCATGATGGCAAAGTTGTCATTGAAATAGTCCAAGAGCGGCTCCAGCACAGCATCAACTTGGGATGGTTGCAGTGCCGTGACAGTTGAGGAGCGTTTTCTCCAGAGACCGGTCACTGAGGCCGCGATACCGTTTGTGCCAAGAAGGGCACGCAGGGTATTGTGAGATAGAGTCAAACCTATCTGAGCAGTCATCTGTTTATGCGGTTTTAGTAAATGTGGTAGAGCAAGATTAGTTAACATGAGGGCGGGCTGACCTTGTCTGTGATTTTCCTGACCATGTCCCTTTCGGTTCGCTTCAGATGTCTGAACGCCTTGCCAAAGTGGAACTGAATGTCGTCACGCTCTCCTTCCATACTCACTCGGATGAGTAGACGGCCCTGCGAGTCAAGATCCAGCCAGAACTCTCTGGGGAGATAATCGCTGAAGTGGACAGGGTCGAGCTTGATAGACGTCCTGCCAACGTAGTCGTGGTCACCGAACGTGTCGTAATCCCAAATTGTTGCAATTACGTTTACCGGCCCTTGCACTGTGACATCAAAAGATTCATCCCAGCGTGGGTTGAGATTCGCGGGAATGATGCGCGTCTTGTAAAGGCGCTTCTGATACTCGTCTCCGAATACGACATAGGGGTCACTATACCCATTCGCATCGCAAGCCTTGAGATCTTCTGCCTCTATGACCTTGATGGTAAACGTGTACTTGCTTGATTTCTTCGGTTTTTCCACCTTCCCTATTAGGGCCGCACAAGCGTCGACATTCATCGTCTTTTCTAGCTTATCTAACTCTTGCATTGCATACTCGATGTTATTGAGTTTGACAAAGGACTATATCGGAGCAAGAGTTTGGAAGTCAGCATGGTATTAAAAGCTATGGGAGGGGTGGCAGTCAGTGTATGTCGTTCTCTCACTCACCTCGGGGTAGAATTGGAAGGGCTCGGCCTTTTCCTTGTTGTTCCAGGCATCCTTGGCATACTGCATCCATTTCTCCTGGGTGGACTTGTTCTGGGCAGCCAGCTCCTCGGCGGAGGGACGGTCCATCTCATGATTGAATCGCTGATCCACGATCTCGCAGTACCTACCAAGTCCGGCAGAAAATGTCTTTCCGAGAGCAGTCATGAACCTGGCATGATCCTCGTCATTACCCCATTCCAAAGACAGAATCTGGTTAAGACTTTGGTTGAAGAGCATGAAAAGATCAATGATCGAAACACTGTGCCGCTCTGAATCGTCTGGGATGTTATCTGGGTGCTCGGTACGGACCTGGAATTGATCTTGTTTAATAGCTTCCTCAACAAAAGTCTCTACTTTTGATTCTGCGTTATCAATCCAGCGCCAGACGAAGCCAACGAGCAGGTACTCAATGTCAAAGGCAAAGGGCTGGTCGGGGGGGAGTGATTCGCGGTGGATGTTTCGAAGCTCTACCAGTTCCTTGTACAGCTCAAAGCCATCTTCCATTCCGATTTCCAGGCCCTCATCGTGGACCTGCTGCATAATGGAAATGATGATGGCGTTGGCGTCTTCTTCAAAGCTGGGGAAAACTTCCTGGACCAAGATAGCGAGGGAGTTTACACCCATAATTTCGGGCATCTTTCTATATCGCTTTCTTATCCTCTCGCAGAGTTTGGTGACGGTTTTGCCTAACTTCACAACATGGGCAAAGTCCCAGTTCTCCTTTTGCGCTGGGAGCTCCTTCTCCATGTATTCACGATAGACATCCATTGCTCTCTGGCGGAGGGTTTGGGTGAGCTGCTCAGCAAATTTCTGCTCAGACTCTGGGTTGGGGCTAAATGAAGGGTCGCTAGCTAGATGGTTTTCAAGAATGAACATGACGGGGGCGATGTTAGGAGCCTTTGTGTCGTAGCATCTTTCTAGAAGGTTATAAAGCTCGATCAGGAGAGACTCATAGACCGTGTGCAAAGTACGGCGGTAGGCAGCGAGGTCTTGTAGCGTCCATCGGCTGGGGTCGATTTCTGACAATGGAGTCGAATGGTGATGGAGATGGGGCAACTTCTTTAGCTCTGGCTGGGGACCCTTGATGAAATCAAAAACAGCGTCCAACTCCTCAGCGCCAAGCTCCTGCTCCCGGTACTTGCGTACAGCTACTTCCAAAAGGGCAATCAGGCGAGAAGACTGCGGGATACGCCATCTTACACACAACTCAGTCAAAAGCTCTATGGACTGTTTCGACAGTGGTTGATAGTCTGCCTCAGGGTCTGCGTGGAGTACGTCAAAAGACATGGCCTGCTGTAGAATATACTTGAAAAAGGCTCTCGGATTAGGTGGGATGAAGGTGTAAATGGCATCATCCACGGTCCGAATGCTCGTGGAGTCCCCGATGTTCAGAGACGCGAGGCTCATGGCGGAGTCATCATGGGAAGAATCGTGGGAATGGTCGATTCCATATACGGACTGTGGTCGGCCAGACACCGGAGCAGTCGAGGTCTTGGCCAAAGTGGGCTTAGCAGTCAGAATATCCAGCATCATTTGGGATAGATGGGGGGCCTCTGACTTCTTCCACTCATCATAAGACTCGTCGAGATCAAAATCCTGGGGAGAAAGAGTGCCGCCAAGATTGGAACTCAAGCGCAGCTGGTAGGCTTTGAGATCCTTCAAAGCCGCTTCCTCAGTCCATACCTTGCGGTTCGCATCTATTTCGGCCTGTGCCTGGGACATGCCGAGCCCGAACATGTGAGCAACCACTTGCACAAGGTGCATATCCTTGACATCATAACTCAAGGGAACGACGACTTCGACAGTAGTGCCACCGCCATCTGAACCGCCCCCCACCAGATCCTGGTCATTTGTCAACAGCTTATTCTCAAGGGTCTTGAGTCTCGCCAAAAGCTCTGGGCGATCGCGATCATGGCCTTGATCTTTCAAAACCTGTACGGCCAATCTAACGAAGAGCGCCAGATGGCGGTCGGGAAGGAGCTTCCATGAATCGTCGTCAGGTGCGCGCCCCTTCTGTGCTGCTTTGGTAGCTTGGGAGTAGAAGATGAGCACCAGGGGCTCGAACTTTCTCTCCTTATCAATCGTCTTGCGGAAGTTCTTTTCGGAAAATGCCATATAGGCCTCGGCGAAACTCCTCTTGACTGCCGCATCGTTGAAGCCGGGTAAGCGTTCGCTCCCTCGAAGGACACCGCCCACCCTTTCGATCAGAGGATTTGCAAAGCTATGAGGCAACTTCAAGCTAGACGCACTCCCAGAACCATACTCTTGGACAAGCTGCCCAACACTTGTTTGCGATCGAGCGGTCGGTTTCGATGCGGCGACATACTGTTTCCTTTTGGCCTTGGGCTGCAAGAGGTAATGCAGGTATGCCGATCGCAGGGCGAAACTTCGGGCCTCGTCCTCGTCGACAACAGGGCGACTGGCCATGGAACCCGTCCGGCGCGACGAACCCGTGCCCCCTCGATTCATGGCTGAACGTTTGTCGGGCGTCGGCGGTGGAGGCTGGCCTGATGACAAGTGGCGGATGCCGTGTGCTCATGCAGGAGGGGAGGTCAGCAGCATGTCCGATAAAAAGGACCGGTGAGGACCGCGCGAACTGGCCCGGTGCAATGTCGAAGAGCGCAGGGGATCGAATTCAACGGGTCGATAGGCGCCCAACTAGGGTGGAATCGTCTGAGGCGTGAGCTTGACACCAGCGAGGGCAAGATGGGAATCGTTATGTGGTGGAGTTGCAGCTGCGCGGTACCTAAGTCCCGCCTAATCCCAATCCTCCAGCAAACTTGACCAAGAGACACAGCTGCGGTCTAGCGCCCGGGATTACCTACGGCGGGTGCCAAGCTGAAGGACGCGCCTAACCTTCTGCTCTGGGGACGCACGGACAGCATCCAATAGGGCCATACAGCAGGGGAGACTAGCGCGAGCCTGGCCAGCGCCAAGAACGGGTCGCAGCAACGTCATCCTCCACCAGCAACTATCACATGTAGAACACCATTTATTATCAGTGCGTTCTGTTGTCACCTTTATAACTTCGCTGAGCGGGAGACGCAAGATCTCGTGTTGGAGGCAGATTGGGTATGCCGGTGGCCTGCGCTGTGAAGACAATTGATACTACGGTGCCTGCCTAACCCACTATCCACCGCTCCCACAACCCGAGCTCTTGGAGTCAATGTGCCATGCTACCCTTCATAAGTTGCACTGTTTGGCCAGGGAGCGCTACCCTGCGCCGCCTATGTTCACGTATTTGTTCCATAGATGAAGCCCGTCTCTCCTATGCGGACTGTTCCTCCATCAACCTTAGTGCAGCAGCTTGTTAGCCTTGTCCTTCTTCAGCGCCACAGATCACGCTGTTATAATAAGGAGCTTCTTTGTTCCTAGCGATATTTCTGACTTTAACGTCGGTCAACCTATCTTAGGGCCAGAAGTGTTTCGAATGGCAAAATACTACCCAGCCATAAGAATAATAAAATGGGTGGAATTGGTGACAAGACAGCTAGTGGAAGCAGGTAGTTAACAGTTTGGGCATGTTTTGCGAGCTGATATGTATGTACATTTAGTTTCCGGTTAGGCAACATCAGACAGAGTACGGTAAAATGGAATAGATCTCTAATTTTCAATATGTGGGCTTGTGATATAGATGGTTTTGTTTTTAATACTAGAGAAATTTAGATACTAGATGCTTCTGACTCTCATCTGCAATCCAACGCGAGCTTGAAACTTGCGACATGGAGAGTAACAGCCATCAATCTCAGCGGTTAATTTGAATAACATTACCAGATAAAAAACACGAGCTGCTAATTGGGGGTTCTAGTGTGTCACGGGCGACTTGAGCTAATGAGTCGCACTTGAGGAACAGGCTAACCTACTGCCTACGTCTACCAGACTTCGACAACCTTGATCTCGAAGAGCGGCAGACAGTCCCTCGGCGGAAGCGTGCTTTCGCGGCATCAATTGCCTTGGATCGACCCTTTGTGTCAACAAACCCCAGTTGTTTCTTGATAGCACGATCCAGCGATGAGTTCCGCTTCTCCAATCTGGAAGGTTCCCGCATCACTTTCAAGGCAATGGCCACAAGGATTTCAGTCTCGAAGTCCAAGACACCTCTCACTTTAAACTTTCTGAGCCGCTTCTTCCAAAATCCCCACCGATCCGGGCTCAAAAAGGGGAGTCCTTCCCCGTAGATCGGGCCCGGTTTCATGGCTTCATCGACGCTGTCGTGCTTCTGGTTGATCATTGCCGTCAATAAAAGGTCGCCGCAATTTATTATCCACTCCGCGGCCACCCGCACCCGGCAGCACATTAAAAAAGGACACCCTGTTACTATAGGCTGTTCGAGTGCTCTCCCGATCTCCAACAAGCCCAGGCGTAGGCCATGGCGATATCCACGGCTCACAAGATGTGAGAGAAATGAATTCAGTTTCTCCCAGCCGAAGAGGAATAGCTGTGCGTTTTCATGTGTTTCGTCGGGAACTTCAATGGCATTAGTCCCATGTCTCAAGTAAGGGGTGAACTATTTTCTTACCGTCCTCATCCCAAGTCTTGGTACAGCGTTCGGGTAGGGTAGATGGACCCCATCGGTCCTATGAATGATAGCATCTCGTTAGTGTCGTGCCATATCGTGCGTGATTTCCTTGGTTTACCATACATTGACGCCTCCGTCTAGGCGGTAGCACAGATCACAAGCGATAGCCAGGATCCGGCAATGGTTTTCGGCGAATGAATAATCACTTATTAACATTTCGCAGACATCCATTGCGGAAAAGAAGAATTCTTCCATGTCTAAGTCGGGCTTACTATCGTTCAGCTTGAATCTAAGCAGAACATTAGAAGCAATTCTTGCGTGATGCAGGTCTAGGTTCCGTGCCTCTACAGGAACTAGATAATTCTTTTCGTCATTGAGCGCGTTGAGCATGGCGAGTCGAAGGACCTCATCGTTGTCCATGCGGTATAGGGCGACTGTGCCGGCCCTGTCATCCTTGTCGTCCATGCCGTACTTGTCTGTGTCGTCTGTGTCGTCCATGCTGTCCAAGCCGTAATTGTCATCAGTATCGTCCATGTTGTCCATGTTGTCCATGTTGTCCATGCCGTCCGTGTCGTCCGTATCGTCCATGGCGTCCATAGCGTCCATAGCGCCCATGCCGTTCGTGCCGTCCGTGTCGTTCGTGCCGTCCGTGTCGTTCGTATCGTCCGTGTCGTCCGTGCTATCCGTGTTATCTATGTTGTCTTTATTGTCCTTATCGACTGTATCGTTCATATTGTCTATGTTATCTATGTCGTCTATATCGTCTATGTTGTCCATGAGGTCCATGTCGTCTATAATTTTCGGTTTTCAGAAGAATGAGTAGAGGAAAATGTTAAGAATTAAAGAGAACAGATTTAATTTTGATTCTACAGAGAACAGAGTTGGAATTTAATTTACGCGATACTATTTGACTCTATATACTCCCGTGGAACCATTGATATTATCTTTCGAAGAGAAGAAAGACGATATAAAAGTACAACCGAGAGCTTTTTTAGAAGCTGCATTACTCACAGACAAAACTTTACAGTTACTAACGCAAAGGTATATTTACTTAGTGTCTATAAACTAAATTGAAAATATACAAAAAAGACAATGGTTCTTCTGTGAAGGTTTAATATTAGCTATCCGTTGTGTTAGGTCACTTTATAACTCAGATTCAGGCTTGTCACTACTAAAAGCCGCCCTTGTTCCTCATTATTTTCTTTGTTGTTTCCTCTCCTCTCCCGTTTTTTCTTTGCTCTCTTTCTCTTTCTCCTCTCTTTCTTTGTCCCACTCTCTCTCCTTTCTTTTCAGGAGCGAGACCAGGGTAATATTTCCCTCAAAGTAGCGGCTCAAGGGAGGCTCTCATTTTATTGCGTAGCCTCCACAGAACGCATGCTGCCTTAATTCCAGTTGCTGGTAGTAAGAGCTTCTGACCCCCCCCCCCCCCCTCCTTCAGTGAAACGAGCTCGTTAAAGCAAGCCGGCGAAGGGGCCGCAACATCCCTGCAGGTGTGCCTCTTCTCTTCCTCACTGAATAGTTTCAGCCTATGGATTTGTCTACCGGCAATACGCACAGATCGTTTGGTGCTTTTGAGTTATCCAGACAAGCGCCCTGGGGCGAACAATGAGTTCGTATCTGGCCAGCGCCCCATTGTCACGAAACCGCTTTCTTTTCTTTTCCCAGCAAGCCACGAACCCACTCCTGCGACATCAACACCCCCCCTCCCTGTTTGAGCTTATCAAAGCTTAGTCTTCTGCTCAGCTTAGTTGACCGGAGAGTCCATGGCCAGGATTCCGGCTATAAAGTCTTAATGGGGTGCATAAATGGATAGGTAGATGTGTAAGACAGGTGTACACTAATGGGTTTCTAGCATTTGGCAGCTGTCTACCAGAAAGTTCCTAGTAGCCCCTCAGTCTGTAATTTCTTGCCTTTTTTTTCCCCTTGGTCCTAATTTCAATATCTGATCTGCAATGAAGGCGAGCCCGTTGAGAAATGGCATTGCCATGCCTGATGAGGGAGAGGCGCAGATAAACAAGACTTTGTACATATCTGCCAACTCAGGCACAGCACTTAGCTTACTGGTATGTGATAAAAATACTCATAACTATGCAGCAAACATCTGATAGCCCACCAATTATTAGGTGCCGCCGACGCACTCTGCTGCCTAAACTATCTTCATCATCAGTGAGCATTGCTTTATAAAACGACATCATAAAGCATTCTGCGATTTCTTCAATAGCTGTTTGAATCCGATAAATACACCGTGAGTGTATTTGGGAGATCTAGCCTCAGTACCAGAATCTCATGGCAGACGACTTGCTCAATCAATAGCTCGTCCTATCTAAATTGCATAGCAGGAACTATGCTATACACTTGAAGCTCTTGAACACAAATATCTGACGACTCCATATGTTACGATAAGCTCATACCACAGCCCAATGCCGTTGGTCCGCCCGTCAGGCCGGATTTCATCAACGGCACGTAGATGCTTTGACTAGTATGACTATTAGGTCTTCATTTTGGTGTGCCATTTCCTGTGTCACCTACTTGCTGGTCTAACAGCTACCTAGCCTAGTAGTCAGACTAAGACGTGGCGGTTATATATCTACTCCTTTTGTGATGCGTTTGTTGGGTTAACAAAGACCACATGTAAGAGTACTCCATACTGATCTAGAACACATAGCCTTTCATGGCAGCGTTAACTCTACCATGTGCTGTCTGTATCTATCTTATTAGAGCGCCTCATACCGCAAATCTAGGATTTATACCTTCTAGGAATATAATGTGACTCCCATGGCCGTTGGTATTCTATTCCAGCCGAAATCACTTCTCTTTGCTCTACCCAAACGCACCAGCAAGTGCAGTCTTCTCCTATCATGACCGATTCAGAGATTACAACTTCTAAAACGGGCGATGCTGAATCAATAGCTCCTGAAAGTACATTAAGTCTGAAGCGTTGGCCAACTGATTCTTCTTATGTATGTCTTTCCCCGTCTTCTTGGATTCCAGGTCTCATTCGGTAAATATTAGTACGACCTTGACCAAACACCCTGTGATGGTAAACAGGGCCAAGTTTGGATATATGCGAGGGAAGTTCGGGAGCAGCAAAAAGGGATATGCCTCTCAAATACTCGACCTGACGTTCGTCGAGCCACGAAAGGCGTTCCCCGCCCGAAATATCCCAGTCCTTTTTGGAATAAGGAGAATTTGCTGTTGAGGACCAAGTCCAAACTTATTTATAATCCGAAAGAGAGACGAAAAACTCCAGGCTGGTTTCATCATCCTTTGATTCCCGGCCGTACCGAAACGTTTAAAGGCGAGTGCAAGCCCGGACTCATCAGAAGTATCTTCAACCCCCGAGATCCTTCGAAATTCGATGTTGTTGTCCATGTGAAAACAAAAGAGTCTAATAATGGATTTAAGAAGGCGATATACCACCCAGCTGTCAAACAGGTGGACAAAATAGGGGTGGTTGCGGAAAATTCCAACGAAAATTGATTGTATTTTTCACGTTGTTTGGAAATTGAATAGAAATCGCTGAGATTTTAGCAGGACACTGGTTGGGCATTTCCTGGTAATGTATAGTATAAGCTGGGTTTAGTTTATTTGAGCTTGGTGTGAGTCTTTTGTTTACTATATACACACTAGAAGATACCCATGAATTACACAAAGATAGAGTAAAATAGCAAAAGGAAGTCTCATTCACAGCTTGTTCTAGCATTTGGGTCTTGAGTCTGGTGTTTTCTATTGCGTTTTGATTCTGGCAACCCACTGTGCGTAGATTGGTCTCAGGTTGTGTTGGATGACTTCCATTATTGAGATGAGATCAGACTAACCTCTTTTATACACCAAACTATTAAAGCAGGTCTGCTCTTATTATGCTCTCTAGATAGTTTCTCTCTCCCCTTTATCTTTGTAGAAATTCTAGAACTATAAGTATAATAGATGATTTATAACTTGACCTACTGGTAGCAAGAGGGTTCCCTGGTTTGCCACAAAAAACAATAAGCCATAGAGCTCTAGTAGCGTTTCGTGGAGTCAGCCCTATTCCAAGCTGGACAACCCCTCCACAAGTGAGATAGACATCGATACAACCGAGTAATATCCTAGTACAGGACTTTTCTTGGTTAATTTCTCTTTGCTTATCCCTCTATAATATCCGGCCTCGTCAATATTAGTTCTAGTCACATATTAAGATGTAATTGCGACTTGCATGAGCACCTTTTCTTTACGCCCCATTTCGGCTCCTACCTCTTTGTAAAGACAAGTTCTATTCATTCAATTCATCTTGGGATCTTATGCAATTTTGGGAATTTCTACAGAAGATAAGCTTTGAATCAGCATAGTTCCGGGCTCGAAGTGACGAGATGCTTTCTTATTGCTCATGAACTCTCTCTTTATAACGAAGAGTTTATATGGCTTGACCCCGCTCGCCCGTATCTTGGCAAATCAATCCGTGAAGTTTGACACACACGGCGAGATCTGCATACCGAGACCGGCTGCCTCCTACGGCCACAACTCCGTTGTAGTTGAAGCTTTCCCTCATTGCTACCGGCTTATCGCTTGCCGTGTACGTTTCTATATATGCACCGACAAATAGGCTGTTAGTAGATATAGAACAAACGGCACAGTCCCCTCTATCTCCAATACTCTAGATGCCATGGCGTGTTGCATGACAAGATGCTCTGCCTGTTTTGTGTGCCGGCCGAGCCATGGCCCCACCCAAAATCTCCAAGAACCTCCCCCCCCCGCCTTTTGTTGGGAACCTAGATTCATTGCGATCAAAGTGTCTGCTTTATATGCGGGCGTATGTAGCTCCATGCCAAATGGCACCGCATTGTTTCAAGGTTGAGCATGAACACCAAAGCCACGGGCGAAGGCAGGGGTCATCATTGCTGGCTTAATCGCGCGGAAGATTATCTGAAAGGCAAGCGACTAACATAAAACATGGCATGCCCAAAACCTCCATCGTTGAATTTCAACACAATATCGAAACAATTAACCCAGTGATAACACATACCAGGCTAAATATCGTAGAATAATTTGTCCTTCTTTTTGTTATTGTGTTTAGTATAAGGGATAAGGGAACAAGTCCCTGCCCTTTATTTCAGCCACTTGATGGGCAGCCTCGCCAATTCAGCCTAGGTACCTACATACCCCGCTTGTTCTAATTTAGGGGTTCGCCAGAGACCCGTTTCAGGATGCTTCTCAAGGGTTCTGTGGTGTAGTTCATCCACTCTGCGCGCTGCACCATGATGCGTTAACGCAATCTTGTTACAACACACACGCCTAAGCATCGTCTTGCTCCAGTTTCCTCCATTAAGCTCATGGCTATTACAGGGAGAGATCTGGCCCGTGATTCGGCACTGGCAGTGAAAGGAGCCAGCTTGCGACGACGTCAGGTGCTGCCAGGGAAGCAACCAATGTGATGTGCTTGCTGATTGGCTCCCTGTCACTGTCAGTTTCACAGGCACCCATGAACACATCTGTCGTATCGAGGCATCCTGATTGCAATGGCACCTGTCTGCCTGGCAGCTCGTCCAGTGACCTTCTGTGGCACGCCGCAGCTTCTAGCCGGCGGTCTTGTGCCTGCCTGGCGCGGGCGGCTTGGTCCCATGGTTGGCTGGAGATACTTGGCAGCGCAGTATCTTGTGGTACCCAAGTAGGTGTCGAGTGGCAGCTCCCCGCCCAGGACCTCCAGCACAGATTAACTCTCGAGGGGCAGCAAATGGTACGACGGTACGATGCATCCATGGCACATCGACCCAGTTAGGAACGGGCTCTGGCTCCCTCGCCTCGAACCCATGGCCCACTCGACGTCGAAATCCAACATGTTAGTAGCGACGATCTTGGGATGCCAGCTACCTGGCGCCGAGGTACCGCTTATCTGGGCTAACTGCAGTGAATGTACAACACCTGCAGTTGGTCTTGCTAGCGCTCCAAGCGCAGGCGGACCCGGAGTAGGCCTGAGGCCCCTGTAACTCTAGGTGGGCAGCTGTGGGCCAAGTTGCGTTCGCATCAATGCATGTGCCTCGAAACACACTCCTTCCTGGTGACAGGTTGGCCTATCTGGCGGTACCTCTGCTTGCGGTACCATCCTACGTCTTCCCTCTTGCGCCTTCTACGTAAAACGGCCAAATTTAACAGCGCCATCCTGCCCATCTGCTCCTGGTGGTCAGCACCCCTTGCCGGTTTCCCAATCCACCTTTCCAGCTTGAGGTAGCAAGTCCCGTTGTCTCGTATCTTGGCTGTCGCGAATTGTCCAGCCACCACCACCTCCACGACCGCTGCCAGTCACCTCCTCTCCATTCATCCTCCAGCCAGCCGGTTGCAGTAACCGTCCCATTATTCGTATCCGACTCAACAGGATAGCTGACCCGGTCGCGTCCACCTGCATATTAATATTCTCAGACCAAACCGACCTTCAGACCCCAAACTGACGCAGCTCTATGGTGGCGCACCTCGGCCAGTCCCTTCGCTTGATGTCGGCGCCATATGCTCATCTTGAGCCCCGCGAACTCACCCAACGCAATATCTTGGCCCGCCGCCATCACCACCACCCCTCTTGCAGCAGCTGCCAAATCCACCTCACCCTCGACCTGCGGCTCTCCTCGCAATGGGGAACGTGAGCAGCCGGCCCAATGATGGGGCTGCTCTTTTCTTGAAGGACCAGAACCGCCGTGCGTCCTCTCGGCAGCCGTATAGCGCCTTGCAGCTAACCTGCTAACCTCTGATCGCAGTCACCATATCTTCCCTAGTCATCACGAACCCTCGCAAGCGATCGTCTGTACAGATATCCCCAAATGAGTTCCCCGCGACACTGCTCTCCGCTACCAGAGTATCGGGCGATACAACCCCGGTAGAATTCATTCAAGTCCGTCTTGTCTACCAACTCAGCCCGCGACGCTTCCGCTGACCAGGCTGCACTACAGGATCCCGAACCGAGTACACTTGGCGTCCCAAGCTTCCTGATCAAACTTAGCAACGATGACGAACTCATTTTCACTTTCACATTCGTCATGCGCCAACCGCAAGCGTCGCCGCCTGGCACTGCCACTCAAGACCCCCAGCCCCAACCGGTTGAGTCAAGTATCACAGGTCTCACTTACGTCTATGCATCCACCACCCGCGAGGTCGAGAACCTCGTCACACGGGAGTTTCATGCTGATCCCAACCTACACAAGAACGCCAATGTGGAACTTGTTGGCGACTATTCTACAAGTGGACTCCCGGCAGTAACATTTGACTGGACATGGAAATGGAAACCTCCAAAGGCGATGGAGGATAAGGGTGGAGGCTGGAGGAACTCTTGCAGTGTACGATCAGTGAACCCCATTCCTGGCCGCGCTTGTCTGGCTACTAACCTGTAATAGTTTGTCGAGTATGATTCTAGAGCGCACCGGCTAAATGCCCTCGCCAGTTTCTCGTACTGGGTATCGAGTATGTGTGATTTGCCGATTGCCTTGTTTCCAACCTACTGACCAGGAGGGTAGGTCCTGCAGCGATTCAGAGCAATGTCAGTTCTTCATTGGGCCCCTTGACGATGGGGTCGCCTCCCAGAATCCGTGTCGCCTCGTCACAGTCTGTGGATTCCCGCCTCACTGAAATCGACGAACCTGTCTCGCCAATGGCTCCAACGCACGATGCAAATTCCCTAGCGCCTAACCAGGCTCACACAAATATGCCTGTCAAGGTCGACGTCCCTACCCCGAAATTTGGCGACGATGTCCTAGTCACCGATGATGGGCCAGTCTTTCGAGCCGCGCTCAAGGCTCTGGAGCAAAAGACAGGAAATATGCGAACGCAGATGAAGAAGGTGCTGAAGAAGGCCGAACAGGTCCATGCTACCCAAACAGAAGCCAATGAGGCCTTTGTTTCGTTCATTGAGTCTTTACGTGAAGTGTCATCTACGAATGCCAGTGCAGTCCGGCCTGCCCTGGAGCATTATTTCGACAAGATCGCACGCGAGATACTGACTTATGAACGGCAAAACACTATAGCCATGTCGAAAATCGTTATTGAGCCAGTGCAAAAATTATACCACATAGACATCAAGCAAGCCGAGGCCAAGAAACGAGAATTTGATGAGGAGAGCAAGGACTACTATGCATACGTATCCAGGTATCTTGGTCAGCGTCAAGATTCGGTCAAGGCTAAAAAACTGGCCGACAGCGATACAAAATACCAGAGTAAGAGGAAGACCTTTGAGCTCAAGCGATTCGACTACTCGAGCTTCATGCAGGATCTTCATGGCGGACGCAAAGAGCAGGAGGTTTTGTCTCATTTGACAAAGTATGCAGATACCCAGACTAAAACTTTTATGGCAACGGCCAAGAAGATCGAAGGGTTGCTCCCACAGTTGGAGGCACTATCGTCCGAAGTTTTGGAGGCAGACAAAGAGTATCAGTATCAAAGGCGGGAGCGAGAGGAGAAGCGACGCCTGTTGGAGAAGACGAACGGCACTTACCTTGAGCCCGAACAGGCCAGCATCAATAGCTCGGTACCCGCCACGACAAGTTCTAACGGCACACTTCAGGGGTACGCCTCAGATGGCGATCTTGGCCGAGCTGATAGTACAGGTTCTCAGTTGCGAGCTGCCTCGTCGGCTGGTTCTAATACCGCAGTCCCTTCTACGACCTCGGAACTCTCAAGATCTCCTGGAAGCTTAGGCCAGTCGCAAGCACCGAGCCCGGCACCAAGTACCAAATTCAAGGGCATCCGGGATCTCGAGGAACCCAATGCCTCACAAACGTCAGTCGCGCAACGTAAGGAAGGCTTGCTCTGGGCTTTGAATCGTCCAGGCGGGCACGTAGATCCCAGAAATTTAAATAAGCAGGGATGGCACAAGTAAGTGTACCCGGACTCATTGGAGAGAGCGACATGTGGATTGATTTTAGCTGATGGCTAACTTACTTTTAGGTTCTGGATCGTACTGGATCAAGGAAGGTTGTCTGAGTACAGCAACTGGAAGCAAAGATTGGACTTACACATGGACCCAATCGACCTCAGGATGGCCTCGGTTCGAGAGGCGAGAAATGCTGAACGACGATTCTGCTTTGAAGTTATCACGCCAAACTTCAAGCGTGTCTACCAAGCCACGTCTGAGGAGGATATGAACAGTTGGATTTCCTCTATCAACAATGCTCTTCAAAGTGCTATGGAAGGACGAGGAGTTCCCGAGAAGCCCAGTACTGCGAGATCAACAGGCGATTCATCCTTCAAAAGGGATATTGGATCAATCCTAACGGGCAAATCGCAGTCTGTCGGCCACGGCCACCACTCCAATCACAACCATGCAGCTTCCGGGTCGGGAAATGGTCTGCCGGTGCGTAGAATAACCGTCGGCGCTCGGCCTCCAGCTGTCCGAACGGCTAGCTCAGGGTATGATGAAAATCCAGACAAGCTGCTGCAGATGGTGAGGGAAAATGACAAGGGCAACACATGGTGTGCGGACTGTGGCTCTGGTTCCAAGGTTGAATGGGTATCCATCAATCTCGGCATCATTTTGTGCATCGAATGCAGTGGCATTCACCGGTCACTCGGCACGCATATTAGCAAAGTCCGGTCCCTTACGTTGGACATCAAATCCTTTACTGTCGATATTGTCGAGGTTCTCCTCCTTGTCGGAAATAGGGTCTCCAACATGGTCTGGGAGGCTAAGCTTGATCCCTCTCTGAAGCCAGGGCCTCACGCGACGAGAGAACAGCGACTACGATTCATCACGGCCAAATATGTCGACAGAGCTTATGTCGAGCCGATCTCTTCGACCCTTTCAAGATACGGCACCCCGGACGAAACCCTTTTGGCCGCGATCAAAAAGAACGAGATTCAGCAAGTGCTGTACGCCTTGGCGCTGAGAGCGAACCCAAACGTCGTTGATAGGATGCGAGGAACGCATGCCATGTGGCTGGCATTAGCGGCAGCAGATCCTGCTGCGCCCTCACCAACACCAACACCGACTACGGCCGATTCGGACACCAAAATAGTCCCGTTCCCTGTTGCAGAAATGCTTACCCAAAACGGGGCCGAGATACCTTCAACACCGCCCGCATTCCCGCTCGGTCGATACGCTCAGATTTATGTAGACCAGAAACGAGGCAAGGTTATTGGTGGTCCCTCGGATTCCGTGCCCTCGCTGCCTTCTAATCTAAGCGCAAATGATAGGCTTCAACGAGAAAGAGAAACGCGGCTGCAAAAGAGAGTGAGTGCGGGAGGGAGGCTAGCTAAATCACCGATTCCTGAGAGGTAGGAAAGGAAATTTTGGGAACGGTTGGCGGGCATGAGCCTGTGCTACCATGACTTTTGGCTTCCGCGGTTCGGCAGTTCCGAGTCGGGAAGCAGTGATGACATGATTTCCTCATGATAAGATGGGTCCTACATGATGAGCGACGCGCAGGGGCATTTCCCCTACACCTTGGGTTCAATGTTGGCGTTTAAGGAGGTGTCTTGACACTTTGAACAAGACGGGCTAACGAGTGGCACAAACACTTTCTAGTCGTGCCTGATTGCGTATATGTTATGGTGGTAATAGGTTAGGATTGACAGGGCTGTCTTGAGCAGGCACTGGTACCGGACGCGTCATTGCTATATCCCTTATTAGCATCAGCAGGGAGTTGGAAAGAAGCATTGTATAGTATACAACTTGATGGATACTCAGTAATGGTAATGGCTCAATGTTGGGAGGTGGTTTTTTTCTTGGCTTCAATTGGCCCGGCAGCTGTTGGTGGAAGAATACACATTGTTGACCGCGAATACAAGTATACATACTTCCTTCCTTTCCACTGAATGCCTGCCCCTTGCGTCTCCAGTGTGTTATGCCATTTGCTGGTCCGACAGGGCAGGGAATGCCGAGCAAGGTTACATTTTATTGCAACCCTCTTCAGACCCTGGCGAACCGATACATGTTTGGATTCTTGATTTGGTTCTCCCATGGCATCAGCTGATAGGAATAAAGAATTGCCAGTAATTACCAACTCGATCAATGGGATATTCACACAGGCAACTCGGTTCTTAGCAGCCAGCCAAATGCCATGTACAGAACCGCCACCATGTCTCACTGGGTGATCATGGTCGTTGGCCTAGTTGCCATGATCGCCCCGACTACGCAAAGCCGCTCTACGAGTGATCCAACGAGTATATCCCTGCCGGTGAGGTTCCCCTTGAATCTGTCTAGAGTGGCCGCGTCCGTCGTCGCAGTCGAGTCTGGCCAGACAACAGTGGTGTCCTTCGAATGTCAACCCGGCGTGACGGCGACAGAGGTCTGCGATCCTGACGTGGACCGCCGCATCACGCTGGGTCCTCCGGTACCGGGTGAACCCAGTGCTCTTGAGGCTGCTATCTATAGAGGTGGATGGGTAACATGGTAAGTTGGGCTTTTCATAACCACTAGTATCTAGTATCGCCATGTACATAACCTCTTCATCATATGCCGTCTCCGGTGGAGGAGCTGCTATTAACGAAAGATGGACGTTCCAGGCGTGAGGACCGATGGTGCCGGCTCGATTCAGGCGTGACCTGCGGCGAGGATTTGACCACTGGATCAACCGGAGCGCAGTCTATCGTCTCGCCCATCCTAACACAGGAGGGTGGTGACTTTGAGTTGCGAGGACCGGCCGCAAGCTCAGCGGAGGCGCAGACAACAACATCTGGGGTATCCTCCACCTTCTCCCCAGAGGCTTCTCCAATGTCTCCGGGGTCTAACGTAGGCGCCGAAACAACGGAGCCCAGGATGTCCATTTTGCTGGCGACAGGGAGTCCAGTCATCCCAACGGTAGCGTTGACGACATCGGGTTCGGGGAACACCGCTGGACTGCTACGAGAAGGGCATAGTCTTGGGTTTGCCGTGGTTGCTGCCGGTATGGGTTGCGCAGCTTTGATTCTCTTGGAGAACTTAGAGGGTATAATCAGGGTCATGGTGGGAAGAACTACAGGGTGCGTGTGTGAGTCTCGACTGTTCTAAGCTAGAGCCAATTAGGTGTCTTATGAGGCTCAAGATGTGGCTAGTTGCATATTTGTTTGAATCCTAACTGTAATACTAGTATTTTTTTCAATGCGATGGAGTGTTCAAGATTGTTGTGAGCTCATCGGAGTTTCATTGTTTGGTGGTGGTTGTGGTTGTGCCTCTTTGGCAGGTGATGTGGCTGGTGACCGCGGAGAACGTGCCGCTTGTCACATGTTCATGTGGGAAGTTAATGATCGAGGTAGCGGGGAGCATGCCATCATCGGTCAGACCGATGCAGGCCAGCAGACGCAGCGAGAAACCAGTCATTAGGTTCGCAAAGCGCAGGATGTCTTTCCTATCTGCGTATGCATGGGAAGGGTCGTCATGAACATTACTAGGCATTACCGCCTATAAACGAGAGCGAAGCATAAACCGAGCTGCTAGTCCGAGACGGATGTGGCGCTGGGTGTGGCTTGCGAAACGGTTGGCTAATAGTATTTCCACTTGGACGGGGCAGGCGGGAGATGCGACGATGCTCCGAGTCTGTCAGACTCCGGCCAAAGTGGCGATGGGCATCATTATGCATGGATGCTGGCTGAGCATGGCAGCGGGTGGGTTCAGCGCCGGTGTGATGTGCACCCATGACCGCCGATTGATCACTCCGTGTTGAATGCCACGGTCCTAGGCCGTCATGGTATCGATGCTAGGTGCCGTCGTGACGCGAATCTAGCTCTACACAGATCGAGAGGGAAGGGGGAAATCCGGAATTCGTTCGCACGCAGTCATTAATGACAGGAAAAAGAACCGGGATGGATGCTAATGATGGCTGCTAATGATGGCATTGCTGTTGGCTGGCTGTGAAGGGAGACGTGCTGCATCTGCCCCCAGCGGCCGGAACTGCCTGTTGGTCCCTGACTAGCGCCCCTCTGGCTGCGCCGAAGCAGCGGCTTAGCAAGCAGAACCTGAGACAACAGTGGAGGGTAGCAGGCAAGTCACGTACCCTGTGGTTAGGTAGGTAGCCCGCGCCCCTAGTACATAAGGCTGACTGGGGCTGGGGTGCTCAGCACTGAGAGCTAGAGTTCAGTAGCGCTGGTTGCCTGCCTGCCTGCCTGCTGTCGCTCCAAGCGTTCGAGTCACTCTCGCATATTATCCGCCGAGTGCAAAAGCAGTCGCAAGACGCCAGGCACCCCATCTCATTTCCTTTGCTTTCCCATCCACCGTCAGCCCATTTCCGAACTGTCTTTGCGCTGACTTGCTGGCCTGAAGCTGAGGTTCCTTTGCCCGAGCCTGGTAGGCACCACTGCATTCTTATTTGTCCAGCTGTTGCGCCGACCCAGAAGGCCAGCGTTCATCACGTATCGTTGCTTGCTCGCCTCGATCCCAGCGTGAACAGCTGAGAGCTCCACCACCGACGTCCGGCTTTCGGGCCTTGCCAACGCCAGCGACCATGTCGCCAACCAGTGAAAAGAGTACCCTAAAGCGCCCTCTCGTATGTCGCCCCTTTTTGCCTTTGGCGGGTTGGCCAATCGTTTGTTAACGTGAAGCGAAAAGGGCTCCTTGCCCGAGGACGAGACGGAAACCAAGAAGCCGCGCCGAACCACCGACGACGCAACCATCCTCAAAACCCCAATTACGAACAAGCATCATCTTCCCTCGCCCGTGACGAACCAGGGCGAGAGTGATGGCAAACTTACAGCGCCCTGCTCGACTTCCCTCGAGCAGAACCCGACCCCCCGTCTAGTCGACGACCTTGAGGAGCCCAGTCAGGTGCTCTCCTCGCCTCCCCACGACACGCAGCAGAACACACAGCCCGTCGATCAACATCCGGCATTCGCGGATGACATTGAAGATGAAGCCAAGGAGGGGATTTGGGGCTACCTTGTACCCCTGGATCCCCAGTACGGGGACAGACCTGTGCCCTTGAAGAGACGGACTGCCTGCCCCATGCCAGACTCAGCTGAAGCCGATGCGAATGCGAAATCATCGGGCTCTAAGGGAAAGAGCACGCCCGCACGAGAGGAAGAGGCCTATGAGCGCACAAAGATCAGGGGCCATGCGTCTGGCGGCTACCTGATCGGCCGGCACCCCGAGTGTGGTAAGTCAGCTCTATCCCCTTTCCCTCCCGCTCGCCCCCCAATTGAGATGCTAATATCGCATAGATATCATTGTCAATACTCAAATTGTGTCGAATAGACATTGCCTAATCTTTGCCGAGAACCAAGGCACAGACAGCGTTGCCATTGTGGAGGACCTTTCCCAGAATGGCACTTTCGTCAACGAACAATTCATTGGTCGCAACCAGCGGCGAGAGCTAAAGGATGAGGACGAGATCGCGATTCACGGCAAAGCTAGATTTATTTTCCGATATCCTCACAGCAGACAGACGAGCGGTTTCTTGCAACAATACACACTTCTCCAGAAGCTCGGCAAGGGTCATTTTGCCGAGGTCCACCTCTGCGTCGAGAAGGCGACCGGACAGCGATATGCTGTCAAGATCTTCACTAAGCATCCTGGAGTGGAGGATAAGTCCAAGACTGAGGGTCTTCAGCAGGAAATCGCCGTCCTCATGGGTGTCAGCCACCCCAATGTTTTATGCTTGAAAGATACTTTCAACGAGCGTGATCGTGTCTATCTGGTTCTAGAACTAGCATCCGAGGGCGAGCTATTCAATTACATTGTAATGAAGCAGAAGATGAGCGAAGATGAGACTCGCAAGTTGTTCCTACAGCTTTTCAAGGGGATCAAGTACCTGGTTAGAATGACAACCCTTTCTATCCCACCCATCGGAATGTCACTAACCTGCCTGTAGCATGAAAGAAATATCGTCCACAGAGATATCAAGCCTGAGAATATCTTGCTTGTAGACAAGAATCTTCACGCCAAACTCGCCGATTTCGGTCTTGCTAAGATCATTGGCGAAGAGTCCTTCACGACTACTTTGTGCGGAACTCCTAGCTACGTGGCTCCCGAGATTCTTGCGGACTCCCGGAGACGCAGATACACCAAGGCCGTCGATGTTTGGTCCCTCGGAGTCGTTCTCTACATCTGTCTTTGTGGATTCCCCCCCTTCTCGGACGAGCTCTTCTCCCGTGACTTCCCCTACAACCTGTCCCAGCAGATTAGAAGTGGGCGCTTTGATTACCCCTCACCTTATTGGGATTCAGTCGGTGATCCAGCTCGTGAGTTTTATCGTGCTAACCCTCAAAACGATCTCGAAACTAACGATTAAATAGTTGACTTGATCGATTCAATGCTGGTTGTTGACCCTGAGAAGAGGTACACTATTGATCAGTGCCTTGCGCATCCCTGGTTAACTCAAAAGGCACCTGCTGTCAACGACAGTACTGGGGGACTTGTCGGTGGCATTGCTGGGCTTGAGGTCAACCGCAGGGCCCCAGCCCGAGAGCGCACTTTGCTCTCAACTCTCAACTCCGTGGATGTTGTCACCACCCAGGTTGATGCCAGTGGCAGTCAGGACCCTGTCAAGGTGTTTTCCAAAAACAAGAACCGTGTTATTAACGCTCCTAAAGAGGCCGGTCCTGCCCATCAAAGGGACCCAGCTGAATTTGCTGAGTTGGGTGGCAAGGGAGACCAGCAACTATTTGGAGAAGACGAGAATGGTAGTATCTATCCTGCCAAGGATGTTGTTGCCAAATCTCCCGCCAGGCAAAAATAGATGGCAAAGGCGAGTGGTGGTGAATGCTGAAGAGAGCTAATTGTTGACACAACTTGTTTTTTTTATTATACATGTCAGGTCTGGTTGATCGAGGTTTCGGCATATTGTGTTTTTCTCCATCACAATTTGGTGCTTTTAATAATGGCTTTTTTTTTGGGCTGGGTTGAATCATTATCAACCACCTTCCCTGACACGGGATATCGGGATACACAGCGTTTTGTTAGGTCACATATTTCATATGTGTGGGATTGTTTGGCTCACGCTCGGAGGGCGATGTTATCTGTGTGGTTTTGATATATAGGATATGGGAAATGAGGTACTACAACACCAAGGCCATTTTCATGATATCGAGGAAGTACAGGGACAGCAAAAGTCAAATTTAGCCCATGAATATCTGGAGATAGCTAATTCCAACACATAAAAATGATTGTTTCGGCACGAAAAAGAGGGCGGCATGCAGATAATCCGGGTCACCGCCCTCGCTTAGCGCCCACACAATGAAGGTGGCAGAAAACTCAGCGGGGTGGGCATGACTGGAGGGGGCGCCCCACTACAGGGCTTCACGAGAGGCTGTACGAATTATTCGTAGCGCAAAACCAGTCACTGATTTGGGTCTCACTGTCGAGCAGGAGGACGAGCGAGCACTTGACGAGTGTATTCTTCCCAGCAAGCCGAACGGCCGATACTTCCACGACTCGACTCGACCGGAAAACACCAGACTCGGGATCACGATGCCCGCCGCCACCAACCCTGGGCAGCCCCAGCTGCTATTCGCCGATGGATCCTTCGAGGAACTCGCTGTCGAGCTGGCCGACTACCTGAAGGTCGAGGACGTCAAGCAGCTGTTTGAAGGAGACAAGAAGGGCTCCACGGAGGAGGTTCTGGTCAAGCTGGTCGCCGCCGCCCCTGGCCTTCTCTCCGTGCCCGAGAAGGAGTTTACTGCCGCGTCCAACCTGTTGATCCACCTCGTTTTGCAATCTGCCGAGCCCAAGAAGCACCTGCCGACACTATGCAACATCTTCTCCAAGCCCGTCACCACCTCTCCCGTTCACGGCGTTGGGCTCTCTCTGAATGCCCTCACCACTGTATTCAACCTCCTCGAGCCCACCGACCCGATCCGAGCCCGCGTGTTCATGGAGATCCTCAAGTTCCTGAAGGCGCACAACCTGTTCGAAAGCCTCAAGCATTATCTGGACACCCTACCCGAGTGGATGGAGGCATGGGGAACTACAGTAGACTACCAGAGGAAGCTCTATGAGGAGGTGGCAGACGTCGCCCTGGAAGCTGGCGAGGACGAGTGAGTTAATTCCGATCTTTTGAGGCCGCAGAGGGCGTGAAGGGCGCCCCTCCCCTCACTCACATCTACCGTTCGTCTCTTTGCTAATATCTTACCACAGGCAAAGTTACGAGTTCATCCTCAAAGCCTTGCGCACATTCGACGCCGATGGAAAGGACGACGCTTCATCTGAGGATGCCCAGAGACTATCACTCCGCGCTGTGCGCATGGCCCTCCTCTCCAACACCCACTTCCTCTTCCAAGACCTCCGATCGATCCCTTCTGTCCAGGCCCTGAGCGACTCCCAGCCGGTCTACTCTCAACTCCTCGACATCTTCGCCGAGCAGGACTTGGAGGACTACAACGACTTCAACGAGGAGCACGAGGGCTGGGTCGACCAACAGAAGCTCGACCACGAGAAGCTGCACCGCAAGATGCGCCTGCTCACATTCTCCAGCTTGGCCGCAGCCACGCCCAGCCGCGAGATCGAGTACGCAAAGATCGTCAAGGCCCTCCAGATCCCCGTCGAGGACGTCGAGATGTGGGCCATCGACGTGATCCGCGCCGGCCTGGTCGAGGGCAAGCTGTCGCAGCAGCGGAACAAGTTCCTCGTGCACAAGGTCACGTACCGCGTCTTTGGCCAGAAGCAGTACCAGGAGCTCGCGACGCGCGTGGACCACTGGAAGTCGACGATGCAGAACGTCCTGAACGTCCTGCGCCAGGAGCAGGCCAGCGCCAAGTCCCAGAAGGAGCGCGAGGCGCAGGAGCTGGAGCGCAAGCTGAATAGCGCGACTTCCGGCACCGGCGGCCAGGGCGGCCGGCGGCAACAGCGGGAGCGAACGGACAATGACGACTAAGCTGAGAAAAAACTACATGATGGAGAATCTGCAGCATTAAGAGCGAGGAGATCATGAAAACCCGACCAGGATGGTTTACCTGGAGGAGTTGAACTGGGCAGGAGGGGGCTACGGGAAGTGGATGGTTGATAATACCGTTTTGTGATACTATTTTTCGTTCGTCAGAGGGACATGCTTCCTCTTGGCTTGGGGGGTGCTGTGGGTGCTGTGAGACGGCGAGAGCCTGATGAGCGGCAGGAATCTATCTATTGCTTTCCAGCGTCAGGGAGGGCACGGGATCCAAAAGAAAAATTAAAAGGGATTTAAATAGAATGATGAAACGAAGCACCAATGAACATAACAGCGAGAGGGAAAAGTGCCTGCATCTAGATAGAATGTGCGTCCCCTCAGCAACCCCCCGCCATAGAACCATGCAAGGCGGTGCGGGAGGAGGGGTTTTGGTTAGGTAGTTCAAGAGTCGCTTTGAATGATCGTCTTTGCGCCAGATCCGTTTCCCAATCTAAACTAATCCTTCTGGTGGTGATTGCCTTGCAGCAGGCGCCAGGATGCAAGCGCCCGCGGTTGGATGCCATGGCTTGCTCGGTGGGCTGTGGAACATTGCCAGCCACCTCTTTTCAGCTGAGGTTGAAACTGGCTGGACGGTTGAGAAAAGGACCTAAGGGGGGGCGTTTATTAGCTCCCGCGCCCCCTCCCACCTTCTTTCCCCACCGGGCAACGGTCTCATGTTGTGTTGTTGACGCTTTTCGTCCGACAACGTCCTGAGTCCTTTTTTTGTGTTCAAAGAAGAGAATTTCCCGATTTCTGGTGTCAGTAAGAGTGGTGTAGGCGTCGCGCGGGCAGATGCAAGAAGCGGGAGGATGCCGCCCAAGAGATCCGGTCGGCAGCGCAATCGGCAGAGGGCCTCGCAGACTGAGCCTCAATCGGCTGAGAAGAGTCGGGACGATGGCTTGTTATACAAGGGGAAGTGGTACTGTAAGTCATCTACTCCAAAACATTATTCAACTTGGGGGCGCATCGCCCACGCTTCTTGTTTTTGTTTGCCCAATTGTGTATTTATCTAACATGACATTCCTCAGGCAACTGCAGACCCCGCCGCAGGGAAGCATCCCGCCGGGAGGTCAAGAAGGAGAGTGCGAATAAAGGCAGCTTCTATTACACGTGCATCCTAGACTCGCACCCGTGTGGGTTCTGGCTGTGGGAGAGCAAGGCTCAGGGCCGGGCCGAGACGAACTTCCAGCCCGAGGAGGCAGAGGAGCACCTCTTCCTGGAGAAGCAGAAGCCGGAGACTCAGAAGCAGTTGACCTCGTTTTTTCAGGTCACACCAGGCCGGCGCCCGGGCGAGGACGGTGCCGGGGCCATGGAGACGCCGTGTCCTTCGACGTCTAAACGAAAGCGGGATGCGTTCGAGACAGACGAAGATCTGGAGTCCGCGTATGGCATGGACTCGGAAGAGGACGAGGAGCTGATCGCCTTGGTCGACGAGACTGTTTCTAGCTCAAGAAAGGGCAAGGGGAAGGAGAAGGCTGCTCGCCATGACCCTTTCATCACGCCAGCGACTCAACGAAATGTCGATGTGCTGGGTGGGCTTCCTACGCCGTCTGTCACACGGACTCTCTTCCCAGCTTCATCCAACAAACGCCACAAGACGGTATCATTCGAGGAGAGCCCGGAGCTCCAGACACCGTCAACCTGCACCACAGCCACGGTCGCCGCTCCAACGCCAAGCACACCATCACAGCCCGCAACCCCGAGAACACCTGGATCCGTCGTACCGGACGTCTCGGAGGAGGTCATGCCCCTCCTGCAAGGGCAGAGCCTCACCCCCGACGCCCTCAAGTCGGTCCGCGAGGCGCTGACCAGCTCGGCGCGGAAGACCAAGGGCATCGTCACCGCCAGGGACTTCCTGAGGGGCGAGCTGAGCAAGAAGGACACCAAGATCGCGCAGCTGCAGGGGCGGGTCGAGGCGGTGGAGAACAAGAACAAGCTGCACAACCGCCAGGTCACCAACATACGGGCCGGCATCATGAAGCTCCACGACGAGCTGTCCAAGGGTCAGACCCCAAGCGTGGAGGACATCAAGGCGAGCCTCATGGAGCTTTACGAGCGGAACTAGAGGGACCTGGGGGCGGAGGGGTCTGTGTGTTTACTTTACTTTTCTTTTTTGGGTGTGAAATTTTCCCTGGTTAACTAATCTCACTAGGAAGGTATGGAGCAGGCGTGTTATGTGTACTTTTAATTTTCCTCATATTGTATATATAACTTTTTTGCTTCTTTGATTCAAGACTGTTTAATGTGCCTGTCTGTGGGTAATCAGAGGCTGACTCTGCCAACCGGGCGGCATAAGAGATGAGATACCAAATTCTTGCGCCCTCTTTTGAGCCATTCAATGCCGCAAAAGAGGTATAATAAAATCTCAAGAAGGGCATTTTCTCTTTCTCTGGCTTTTAAATTATATTATGGCTTTTTTCTGGCCTTTTTAGGGTGATTTAGGCTTAATATGCAGCATATAGCCTCTCCTGTTATGAAGGCTTGAAGTACTAGTTTGGTGTCTCATCTCTTATGCCACCCACTTTGTCTGGCTGTTGGTCTCGGGCTATGCGGCCCAGTCGATAGTCAACAGAAGGCGTCCATCTGGGTCGCAAAGAGAAGCGGACAGCATAAGAAGGCAGAATCGATGTTAATGGCGCTTATATAATTCGGTCTCGTATCAGAAAATGGACAAATACAGAGAGGTGCGTCAGACCATAGCTGATACCTGATTCTTACCTAGTACTGCTGTTCCATGTTGTGAAGTGCTGGGCGCTGCATTGCATCAGCCGCTGCGCTTTGGCCGCTCATTGTTACCACCACTCCTGGTAGTGTAACACAGCAGGTGATAGGTACTAATAAGGGCAAGAGATCAACCACGGTGCTTGGGCTTACAAGGCACAATGGACAAAAAAAAGCCAAAATGGATCATGCACTATAAGCCTCTTGTTCTGCCTTGTTGCTCTCGCAGCGAAGGGCATCCATCCCTCCATCTCGTGCAGTATCGCCTTTGTCCGTTTCGTGCGGGCGACCAACAGGCCGCGGTGGGTGCTGAGCTGGGCTGGGCTCCCTGGCTGCCGGCCGGTATAGGACCTTGTACACGCGCTGCAGGCTGCCGCCGTAAAGGTACCTGGCTCCGGTACGTACCAGGTATGACCGCAGAGCCCGCATCACCCCTCCATGGAACCTTCCAATCAGCAGGGGCCACACTGGGGGTGGGCGCGGGCGACGGGGGCAGCGCAGCCAGTCAGCTTCGCCACAGCATCGACTTTCTTCGATACAATTCCATGAGGCGCTACGAACTTCGGTGCGGATCTGCAGGGTCGCCCTTTTTTTTTCTTCTCTCGCTGTCCAAGGTCGCTGCAAGTACCTGTCTGCCCCAGCGCCTGCATACGCACCAGCCTAACCAGCGCTGCATTACCTGCGAGATACCAGCCTGCCCGACGGTGTTCCAGCGGCATTGTGCTCTGTCTCTCAGACGGATATCTACATACTTCCATACTACTAGCTTATACTTCCCATTCTCCAAAGCTTGCACAACTTCTCCCTCTTCCTAATCTCATCGTAATACTCACACAAGGATTCCGTCGCTGTCCTTGATGGTATGTGGCCGCCCTCGCATCCTGAACTGACTCGGAGCCTGCTCGCAGAGTCTTGGTTATCTTTGCCCTTTTACTGACTTGAACCCGGCGCCTCGTTAGGTGGCAGTTTAGTGCTTGGTCTACCCTGAAATTTCTCTCTCAGCCCCGCCAGCCCCAAGTTTTAAAGATCAACGCCAGCCCGATTCGTTTCCCGGGACCGCGCAACAACAAGAAACCACAATCTCCCCTCCTCCCCTTCACCCATCTCTCGAGGAAAAGGTACGCTCGAAACCCTACCAGACGTCCAGAGGCTGCACACGTGCGACCGTCCGCTCTAGATTTCGACCTCTGCGCAGCCCATTCCCGCTCCGCTCGGTGATTCTTCTCCAAGCAACCATCAGGCTGACAAACTCTCCGGACTTTAGGCACAGCCTGCTTTTACACACCCTCATCCCCCCTCCTTCCGCCGTTCTGAACACAACAAACAACCGATTCACACATAATTCTTCACGATGGCGAAGGATACCAAGTTCTACGACACTCTGGGTGTATGTGATTTCCCCATTTCTCTCCACAATTTGGTGTGTTGGAAAATTAGGCATTCTCTTACACTAACGCTCTCCAGGTCTCCCCAACCGCAACTGAGGCTGAACTGAAAAAAGCATACAAGGTCAACGCCCTGAAATATCACCCAGGTACGGCGCTGATCCCTCTTTCCTGCGAGCCACGAGAATATCTTAACTAACGGGAAGGTCGGGAACACAGACAAGAACGCTCACAACCCTGATGCCGAGGAGAAGTTCAAGGAGGTTTCCCACGCCTACGAAATTCTCTCGGATCCTCAGAAGCGACAAATATACGACCAATATGGTGAGGCCGGTCTCGAGGGAGGTGCTGGCGCCGGTGGCGGCATGGCTGCCGAGGACCTGTTCGCCCAGTTCTTCGGCGGCGGCGGGTTCGGTGGCATGGGCGGCATGTTTGGTGGTGGTATGAACAGCCGCGGCCCTCCCAAGGCCCGGACGATCCACCACACCCACAAGGTTGCCCTTGAGGACATCTACAAGGGCAAGATCTCAAAGCTCGCTCTCCAGAGGTCCATTATCTGCCCCAAGTGCAGCGGTATTGGTGGCAAGGAGGGCTCCGTGAAGAAGTGCGCTGGCTGTGACGGCCAGGGTATGAAGACCATGATGCGCCAGATGGGCCCAATGATCCAGCGCTTCCAGACCGTCTGCCCTGACTGTAACGGAGAGGGTGAGACCATCAAGGACAAGGATCGTTGCAAGCAGTGCAACGGCAAGAAGACCATCGTCGACCGCAAGGTGCTCCACGTTCATGTCGATAAGGGCGTCAGAAGCGGTACCAAGGTCGAGTTCCGAGGCGAGGGTGACCAAGCTCCTGGTATTCAGGCTGGTGACGTCGTTTTCGAGATTGAGGAGAAGCCTCACCCCCGGTTCACTCGTAAGGAGGATGATCTTCTCTACAAGTGCGACATTGAGCTTGTCACAGCTCTGGCTGGAGGTACCATCTTCATTGAGCACCTCGATGACCGCTGGCTGAGCGTCGACATTCTTCCTGGTGAGGCTATCGCACAAGGTACGACGTCCCCCCAGCTCCGGCTGTAAAACTTTCTGTGTAAGCCAAATACTAACAATCCTGAAGATGCTGTCAAGATGGTCCGTGGGCAGGGTATGCCTTCGTACCGCCACCACGACTTTGGCAACCTTTACATCCGCTTCAACATCAAGTTCCCCGAGAAGAACTGGACTGACGACGAGGCCGCATTCGAAGCCCTGAGGAAGTATCTACCATCACCTTCGCTCGAGAATGTTCCGCCTGCCGAAGCTATGACTGAGCCTGCGGATCTTGAAGATGCGGACAACACCTCACAGAACCGCGGCTTCGGTGCCGGTGCCATGGACGAGGATGATGAGGATGGACACCCTGGTGCCGAGCGCGTCCAGTGCGCCTCCCAGTAAACCATTCGAAACCCAAAAAGCCAGGAGACGTGAGAGATCCGGACTCGAGGACATGAATGGTGTCACGCCAGGAGAAACACCTTCCTAGGGCCCGCTTATCCCTTCTTGCCCTACCTCCCTTTCAGTCTTCTCGGCTGAAACAGGCAAGAACTTCCCTTGGCTCTCACGCGATAGATATGGTGATCACTGAGTACTTATCCTATTCTCTCACGGTGGGAAACTCGTTGATTATGTGTCCATCTGAGCATGACGTTTCTGCTTTTCTTTGATTTAATTCATCACCCCCTCACGATTATTTGATACCAACCCTAGAAAAGCTTTGGCAACAGGGGTGGTCATTTCCTATTGCTAGCATGGAGGAATTGAGGGAATCTGAGGGGGGGAACATGACGTTGCGATGGCCAGCTGCCGCGATGAAGGAGTTCGGGTGGTTGAGCATGAAGGAGACGAGACAGTCCATACAGCGCTGTTTTTAATGCCGTCCCATTACATTGATTTTTTTCTAGTAGTCGACTTGGGCGAGGGGTGGCAGGGATTATGGACAGATGGTGCTGGGCTGGAAGACAAAGGGGGCTCCGGAAAGTGCTGGGGCGGGCGTTTAGAGGGCATAGACGATTCAATGAGCTTTAAGCAGCGGCAGACCAAGTAGACATATGACATGAATCTATTGATTTGACCTATTATCTGACGGACCCGATGCTCTTCTCATCGTCTTACATCGTCTCTATTGCTTTACCTAGATAGAAAAGTAACCCTGAGAGAAAGCATCTAATTCACAGTAGCTTTCAAACAGCACGAAGAAGGAAGTACTTCATGTGAAATTGAGTTGTTTGTCATTGCTAGTACATACAGAACACTGTATGGATCAGATCCTACAAGGGAAGGAAGGCCGCCAAGAGCGAGGCGGCCAGTATTCTCGACTGAGACCCGGCATGTGCCATGTCTAATGTATATCAACAAACAGCAACCTCGCTTGAAGCTACCTACCTATAGTCAAGGTTGCCAAACGAGTATAATAAGTGCCCGTTGTCGGGTTACATGCAAAAGCCACGACCCTGGTAGTCTCTACTTGGAGGCAAAGAGAGGGAGAAGATAGGCCGTTCCTACAAGCTTGAAGACCTTAATTCAATGGATCATGATGAACAGGCTTTTTGCCCAACCTTGAAGACGCTGTCCCTGGCAGAGGGAATATAATGGAAAATGAGATGGCTTCAGTCAAGTTGAGGCAGGCGTTTTCCTTCTTAACTCGCACATCAACACAAAGCATCAGATACTCTGGATAATTATCTGATAAAATTTATTCTCTGGTTCCACCAGCAATTTGAACTCCTTGATGCTACATAAGACAGCGAAAATTATACAATAAGAATGTCAAAATCAAGGAGTCCATAGACACATTTGTATCATCACATGTCTAGTTATGGCAGAGCGCAAAAAAAAGATATGAGGAAGAGAAACCAATTTGTGGATCAAATAAACGCAAAACATGATCGTGTAGGCGGTTTTCATCACGCCTTTCATTGCATCAAGCATGACCACTCTCAATCCATCATCCATCGTGCCTGAGTTAGCATATTCACATGTCTCTTTACAATGTGACAAATAAGGAAATAAAATGCGGCGACGAGCCGCGCGCTTAGAAAGCATCCTCGAAAGGACAGTCAACACTGTCATGTCCGTCACGCTCACAGACCGCACACCACTTCTCAGGGTCCATCACACCGCTCTCCTTTCCGGGAACAGGGCCCGAGTCCATCGGGTTGGGCATGACCTTGACGGCCGGGCTGACCACGGGGCTCTTCGACTTGACAGGCGAGAGAGGGGCAGGGTGAGCATTGCCGTCCTGTACCCTCAGGGCATCACCAGTAATGGTCTTCTCTCCATTGACTTCAGCGGTCATCTTGGCACCGTCTGGGCCAAACATGTTGGTGCAGGTCAAGATATCATGGCCAGCCGTCTCGCAGATCTCGCACCAAAGAGTGCTATTCTCAGTTGCACTGGAGTTGGCATCGCTCTCGGCCATGGGAGCCATAGCTGATCCCCGCTTGTGAGTAGCGTCGTTGTCATGGCCCCTGCTAGTAAGGACGACGGTGTCGCGCGAGTCTCTGAAAGAGGATCGCTGAGGGTTGATATTGGTGATCCTGACCCGTTCAAGCTCTTGCTCGAGCTCTTCTTCCCGCTTGCTCTTCTGCTCGAGGATCCCCTGTAGTTCGGCCACCTGCCTCTCCAGGTTATCGCGAGCAATCTTGTTCTCAATGGCATCACCCGGAATCAGTGAGCCTGGACGTCTGGGTCGAGGTGGTTCGGCGGGGACTGAGTCCCGACTGAGTGAGTGGATGATAGCCTTAAGACCTCTAATCTCATCTTCCTTCAATTCCAGCTCCTTCAACTTGTCCTTGTCGAGGCCACCTGCCTCGGCCTTTTCTCGCTCACGACGAAGTTCGGTCCTCGTCCTCTCCACATCCCCTCGCAAGAACTCGACTTCTCCTCGAGCTTCAGCTTCGCCGCGACGAGCATCCTCAAGACCCTCTTCGAGCTCCTGGACAAGCTCCTCGAGTTGTTTCAGCTGGGTTGCCACCGACTCTACATCCATATTCCGCGATTCCAGCTCACGAATGTCTCCCATGAGCTCTTCCATTCGCTTCTCATAGACCCGCTCGGTTTCCGTGCTGGCCATCTCGAGAGCGTCAATCGTACTACGGAAGTCGGCCCGGTGGGCATCAAATTCAGCGGTGAGCATAGCAATCTTCTCGTTCTTCTCCCGCAAGATCTGGCGTAGCTGGCTGGAGTCTTTGTCGTCAAAGCTATTCCGTACAGACACCGGTCCTTCGGCATGCTCCATCAACGTTTGGAGTTCGGTCAAGCTGCTTTCCATTTCGGACAAAGTCGCTGACTGCTCTTGAAGCTGACGGTCTCGGTCTTGCAGTTGTGCTCGTAGCCGCTCAACCTCATCCTCATGTATACCATTCGCACGCGATGTCGGACGTGCCCTGCCAGCAAGAGAAGATGCTGAGCCGATGCTCCCATTTGCCTGCGCCCGGTGTCCGGCAGGCTTGTTCTCATCATCATAACCCGAGACAGAGCCAAGTGCAGAGGCACTGCGTGGGCCCACGCTTTGATTAAACTGTGGTAACTTCTTGCTGGGATCGCCAGCCGTGCCGCGCATGCTTTGAGCGAAACGCGCAGCCTGCGCATTCGTTGGGCTTCCATACCTGGACGGTACTTTGGGTGTCGCAATCGAGGGCTTCGGAGTCATTGCCGTCCGCCGAACCGGTGAATCCGGTCGGGGAAGTGAGGTCCTCGGCCCAGGTGCCCTGCCACCTGGGCCGACCGAGAGACTGAATTTAGGTAGACTAGGTGTAGGAGGCGTGAAATTCCCCGAGTGAGGCGATCTAAGCCCTGCGGTGCCAGGTGTCAAAGGGATTGGAGATCCTCTGCGGAGAGCCTTGGACACAGGAACAAAGATACCTGCGCCAGGGACAGAGGTTGCAAAGTAGGAGATACTAAATAGTTTTGTGTTAGCATGTTGCACGGTACTACTTATATAAGTGCGTTTGGTTGGGCTATAGGGGGCGCCGTGAAGAGCGCAAGACGGGAGAGATGAAAGGACCTACCCATCTACATCACCGCTGTTCTTCCCACGCGGAGCAAACTCAGGGTGAAGCTCTATACCAGCAAAGACGCCCTTCTTTCCTTGGACCGAACCGACGAAGCGGACGACGCCGTGCATAGAGCCGGGGACATCAACAGTGTCGCCAACAGCCAGGTCGTCACCAACCGGCCTGCCTGGCGTTGTAGGAGCCATGCTGTCCCTGGATTTCCGGTTGGCAGTTATGTTCAGCTGAGATGTGGTGCAGTCGCTTAGTATGGAGTCGTGGGTTTGGATGTTGACATCGGGATGGTTCGCGAGGTAGGCTTGCGTGAGCGCGGCGAGGGAAGATTTCCGCGGAAGGGGCGGAGCAGGGGACCGTCTGGACTGTCTCTCGTACGCGGCCTTGAGATTCGGGGTAGAGACGGCGGTCGAGGGTCTGCGCAGCGACGAGCGAGACTTGCGGATGGTAGGCGTCTTAGTCCTAGTGACGGGTGTCTTGGGCCGGGCGACGGGCGTCTTTGGTCGCGCAACAGGAGTCTTGGGTCTCGCAACGGGCGTCTTGGGTCTCGCGATGGGTGTCTTGGGCCTGATAGGAGTTTTGGGCCGTGGCAGGACAGCAGAACGGACCTGATGAGGCACAGGGGGATAGGACGGGAGGGTGGTTGTGAAGGAGGCAGCGGTTGTCGAGGACATTTTGGCGGCTGAGATTTAGCGGGTCAGATTGGGTGGGTTCCGGGGTTGCCACGCAGCGGCTGTACCTGCGCTGGCGTCCCTGCCAGCTGGAGCGTAGCGGGTAATAGGCCTAGCCTGGTAGCTGGCCAGGAGAGTTTACAGGGACCGTGGCGCCAAAGCCTCCCTGGAGTCTGGTTCTGGCTGCGAGGGGCGCGGCCTGTTGTGTCTCGTCTCCCCTTTTCTGCTCTTTGTCCCAGCAACTGGTTATTTCCCGCCTGCAGCCGACCTTTTCTTCTTCGGGTACGGATGCAGATGGTGACTTTGTTCTTCTTTTGTTTCGGCGCCTCTAAGCCAAAGAATCGCCAGCAACTCGGGAGCGATGAAGCACTATATCCACAGCAGACGAATTAGCATGAGATAAGATAGGCACTTGTATTTGTATGAGAAGGGAAGGAGATATCAGAAACATACTCGTAGGCGCAATCTCTCTTCGCGGGGTGGAGTGCCGAAATAAGACACCGGGAACCACACACACACAAGGTCGGAAGGGCCTTGATTCGGGCTGTCTTGCAGCTGTGAAATTGCAGATATATAGGCGTGCCGTATTCGGTCGCTGTGGTGGTGGTGCGCAAGATCCGATTCAAGGTTGTACGTAGCGTGCGCTGATCACAACCCTGCCGCAAAATCCGGAGGCGTCCTGGTTGTGAGCGAGCGACGAGGGGTGCGTGTGCGGAGAGAGCGTAAAGGCCTGCTGGGTTAGTACTAGAGAAAGGAAAAAGGCTAAGGAAAGCGAAAGTGAGGGGTGAAGATGTGGAAAGAAGGAGAGGAAGCCGGCCGCAGCTGGTGTTTTGTCGTGGAGCAGGCTCAGGCTTGTTGTTGTTTTGGCCGACGATTGTTTACTTGGTGCTGGCACTTGCCTACCTTAAACACCTGCCCGACAGCGCTTCTGCAGCGCCGTTTCCTGGCTCGTTGCTGCACACCAGCATGCACTCGTACATAGCCGTCGCCATCCGCACATAATCGTACATGGCCCTCCGTCCAACCTGCGTCGAGCATTGGGGATGGGGCCCCGTCACCGCCTGTCCACCCCTATCCATCTGCAGCGGCAGGGTGCCAACTACCACTGCTGATCGAGTCCGGGGCCCTTCGTCTCGACGACACTATTTGCTGGCGAGCCTGCAGCGCCCTGGTCTGGTGCAGTCCCAGTGCGGAGACTGGTTCCTCTCGCCTGCGCGTGTTGTCTGACCTGCTGCAGCTTGGGCTGTTTATCCCTCGCAGGCGGCGCCAGTCTCCAGTAGCAACCGAGCACATACCTGCTGTAGCTGCATCTCATCGTATGCACCCCGCCAGAGCTCGATCTGGGAGCTCTCCCTGCCTACGCCGTCCAGCCCACGGCTCAACCGAGGTCGCCCGGAGACGAGATTTCAATTCGAGAATTGGTCTTGCTGCTATCGTCGTAGAGCTCCGTTGGATCTCTCCTCCGGGCAACTCCCAGACTCAAACAAGCGGTGGAGGGGTAGCAAGGTGCTGTTCCGGCGCAGCTGCTATCGGCTGTCATCAGCTGGGGTGCAAGACAACCGCAGGCATCTTTGAGGTGGATCATCACCGTAGTTCATGTCATCATGGATGGATAAACTCCACGAAGGGGCCCTTCCTTCGTCCGATTTCCATCAAACAAGGATGCAGAAAAGGGAGGTACTGCCCAACCTGTCCATTTCGGCTGTTGTCCAGTCACTTTGGGACACTTGCAGCCATGTCCCGGAGACCAATTGGTGATGTCAGGTGCGCCACCCAAAGATGGAGAATCAGGAAACCATCGAGTCTCAACGGCAGGTCTGAGACATGCAACCTCAGGAGTGTCACGTACGACGCTACGTTTCTGATACATGGAACATAGTTCTACCGGCCAGACTCGCACTTCGTAATTATTGTATTCAATGCGGTTCATAGTAATTATAAGCTAGACCAACTCCACCTACGATCCCAGAAGACAAACGCTATGCCACAATGTGCCACTCTCGAGCCAATCGATCTCACCATTCCGTCGGAATGGAGCCGAAAGATCCATAGTCCTCAGCGACTGAGAAGGTCACAGCGTAGCGAATAAGCTATGCTCATCAATCAGTTCACATCCCAATCAGCTATCCATAAGCTGCTACCTCCAGTATGGAAGCAATCAATCCTACCGCTCTAATGAGCTCGTGTGTGTGCGAAAACTAAAGACGCTCGGGCCCGATGTGGTTTGATATCCAAATCGTACCGCATTCGCCCATGCATGCCGGGGGTGTTTGGTTACAGAAGGGAGTTGGATATTCCGGACAGCTTGTTCAAAGCATATATGCATATTGCTCCCAACTGCTGGAAAGTTGATGCAACGCGTATTCGTACAAATCCCAATGGGCTATTCCGGCTGCTTTGTAATTCAATTGCAGGTCTCGGGTATAGGAGCTCAAGAAAATCATCAAAGTAGATGCTCTCATTCCTAGTCCGGAGAGCTCTGATCTCTCTCGATAATATCCTCCCGGCCAAAGGGCCTTGTCCCGTCGTTCAGAACCATAGCTTCGCGATGCTGGCGCCGAAGCCTCACTTCCTCGACTGACTGTTCTCTTGCCCGTGGAACCTGCTGTTCCGGTGCAGGGATCGACATGTCAACCACGACGGGCCGGCCGAAGCCAATCACTTCTGATCCCGGGATAAGGGAAGCGAGAGCAAGGGCGTGTAAGCCCTGGTTGCAGCATCGAATGCGAGTGACAATGTCGACGATGCGGTTGTTTTTGAAGCGCATGTATTCCGCAAAGTTGTACTGCCTCTCCTTAAGACTGTCACCCCAATCTTGCTTAGCCAGCCACTTGTCGACAAACCCAGCTCTAATGATTTTTTGAGCATCGTACTTGTTGACCAGCTCCAGAATGAACATTAGACAGAGCCTTTCGGACACATCACGGAGGTAATACTCATCCCAGTGGTGATCGTTGAGTTTAGGGCGCTCCGCATCACCCAGGCTAAGCTCTATGGATCTGACGAAGGCACGATAGGCATATTTGTTGTTCAGGTTTGCCAAACCATCGAAATCTACACAGCGGGACCCCAGTCAGTTCAGCTGTTTGGCGCAGGGGAAATAGCCGTACCGGTAGCCTGACCTGTGAGAAGGACCAATGCCCGAAGGGCCTTCATCCTCTCATCGTAGTCTGGGCGCGTGATTCCATGGAGCAAATAGCGGATGACTTCTCGGTTGTTGACGGCGCGCTCGCAGAGAATCCGAGTGGCAACATCGCGAACGGTGGAGCCCGGGTACTCTAGGAGCCTCTCAAGTGTGTCAAGCCCAAGGGAGTCCTCGGTGTCCTGGGTGATATAGCGCGTCTTGGGCAGCTGGATGGGGACGATGTTCTCATCGCGGAGTATGGTCAAGGCGGCCGTCATGGTGCTGACGATGCCGAAGGTGGCGAGCCCGATGCCAGCCAGGATGACGCGCTCATCCCGGAGCAAAAACCTAAAGCTACTGAGCCAACTCATGATGCAAGGCACGATGGACCAAAATGGCCGTTTCAGCAAAGGAAGAGTCCAAGCATGGATGGTCCAGGCTGATATGGATGCGTTGGATAAGGTAGATGGCCATCCATGAATTGGAGCTCTGTATTTTGACTGGGACAATTAACAAGCAGGTGCTACCAGATGGCAGGTGCGTGGGGGCCGTCATCCACACTTGCCCCACATACCTACCTAACCCGTTAGGCCTCCCAAGCCTCCGTAGCAGCTCAACGTCCCTGCATTACCTCGCCTTGTCAAGCTTGTATTGCTGCTTCCCTAAACCATCAACAGCAAAGCAACACTCACACCCCAACTTCATTTCAATACGAGGACAGCACACTCCCTAGCGATTGAACCGTCGACACCCTCTCACGGTAATTGCAATCAATTTTCTATTTACATTACTATATTCTCATCCTCCATCTCACAAAGAGATTCGCTCGGTTCATGCTTCTCCGCATACAATCTATGGGGTAGCGGTGGGGGTGGGCGTTGGCGTAGCCGAGGGAGTCAGTGAGCTAGCACCAGGTGTCGAGCAGACACAACCCTGAGCAGCATTGCTGGTCAAGGGCGGCGATGTGCAGGTGGAGTATGGCTCGAGGGCGACATAGGTAGGCTCTGGCTGGAGGGAAACAACCTCAGCCTTGACGAGAACGGGGATGATCTGCCCAGTGGACAGGCGGAAGGAACGGTGGTTCAGGACCCTCAGAAGGCTGGTGATCTCTCCAGAGTGGCTGGTGATGCTAAGCCATGTCTTGTCGTCCTGGCGGAAGACATCATCCAGTGCCTCCTTGGAACGAACGTCCTGAGCAGCGCTGGTCTCGGCGAGAGACTTGTGCCAGAGCTCATCGTTCTCGGTGAAGCCAGCCTCGAACTTGTACCAGGGGAACATATTCTGGATGTAAGTCTTGGTCGAGCGACGGTTGCAGGTGTGGATGGTCATGCCCTCACGGAAACCCTCCTTGACAATGGGGACAAAAGGCTTGTTCTGGGGCACGGTGATGTCGCCGAAGGTCAAGTTGGCCGTGATGGTGCATCGGCTCAGAGGACTGGAGTAGTATGACTCGAAATACGGCATCTTCTGAGTCGCATATCTATCCTTGAAGTAGGCATTGGCCTTGTAGGCCTCCTGCAGACCAGCAGGGGTGAGGAGAGGGTCGCTCCATACGGCAGTTCCATTGCCTTCCTGCTCAGCCCAGTAGCACTAAGGAAGACCCGATATATTAACAAAACCGCGGCAACATGGCATGTTTCAGTATTGGTAATACTCACGTTCCAAGCAGGAGTTCCGTAGAAGGTCTCGGCGGCGTTGTGCCAACCCTCGCCATGGCGGCCCATGAAGAGAAGCTTATAGCGGACATTGGGGTCCTTGTTGCAGGCCTTAGTGAGCTTCGTGATGTAGCGCTCGAACCGCTGCCACTGGGTCTTGACACCTGCCGGGTCAAAACGCTTATCAGTAGAGTAAGTCCTGTTGATGAGACCAAAATTCTGCTTGGCCTATCAGGTGGTTTTGTATTAGACAACCATTTTTGAACCGGGAGCAAGCTCCTCGGACAGGACCTTTCACTCACATAGTCAAATCCACTTGGGTCAGTGGCACTGTCATCCTGGAGGAAGAAGCCAGGAACGGCTGAGTAAACGATCGACTTGCCCTCTGCTTCAGGCCAAATTGCCTGAGCAGGGGAGATTAGAGCAAGGGCTGCTGTGAGTAGAAAGCCCTTCATTTTGGAAAAGGCGTAAGACGAGTATTACGGCCGAATAAATGAGTGAAGAGAAAATCAATTAAGGATTGTAAGGCGATTACAGGATCAGCCAGATGAACAAGAGGATCTGCAGGACGAAAGAAGACCCCAATCAAGTCAGAAAGAGACCTAGCAAGGGGAGTGCTTAATATACTCGTGCATTGAAGATCCGCCAGGCGTGGTCTGTTTGCTCAAGGCACGTTCATTTCATCTCATTTCGGTTCTACATCTCACAAACGGCCGTGGCATCTCCACCGTCCCCGATTTCTGGCAGGTTTCTGGATCGGGTCTGTTGCGGTATTGGGGCCGTACCCATGCCGATGCCAATCATTCATCAACGTGGTTCGTCGGGGTACGAATCTTTATCCTTCTTCGGGCCCGGCCCCACTACCCTAAACCAATTCCCAGATGATCCAGGCATCCGGAGACACCACCCATCTAAACACCATCCTAATTGATTTTCGGCTGCAGAAGACACTTCAGAATTATGCTTAGTTATAGATTGATTTAAGGTAGTCGATCGTGGCTGTTGTGCCAAGTGATGTGTCACTCAGCACGGCCAAAGTGGCATTGATCCGGAAGCAGACTTGTTCAAGCGGCAGATGACCAACATGTATTCTTTCTACCCTTTTCAGGCTTTTCTCTATCGGCCAACTTCCCAGGACAAGAACGCCTATTCAATTAGCCAACGGGTAAGCTTACGGAAATGGGTTAATCACGCATTATCTCAATACCTTCCGTCCACAATTCTGGGTGATTCCGCCCCCCACGTGGTCACAACCTTTGACTCTACGTTATATGCATATTATGTTACTAGCCAACAACACGAGAAATATATCCACTGACCGATTACTACCAGCGACAGACTATCTACTATTGCCTGGGAAGTGCCGGAGGAGGGGCACCTAATATTGAGACCCAAAGTTCATGTGGGCATAGCATGTCACAAGCAAATAGCTTCATCGGAGATGGCCCGACGGCTTTAGAATGAAGAGGGTACGTGAAAAAGGATGAACAAAAAAGATACCTACTTGGAAAGGGTGCTACGGTTCTTGCTCTGGATAAAACGAGGTAAATCCAAAGACTTGAAAGTAGGTAGGTGGAAATATTTAATCGCCAGGTGGCTAATCGATGTCGAAGCTAACTAATGAGGCTATCTGGCCGATAGGGAGCATATGCATGATTATTACCTTCAAGTCGGAGGATGGGCGCGGACTTACACATGCTGATAGACATTAAAAGTCCACCATTCTTTTTGTCGTCTTTTCCAACAGCCCCACCAGCAGCTGGATGGGGACCAAAAAAAAGTTGTTATCGATAAGCCTGACGACCCAAAGAAAATTCATAGCAAATCCGTCCATTTATCGAATGCAGAGCGAAGACCTATCGTAGTCCACCGCGCTCGACCCAATTCTCAATTAAGATGGCGGGCTCCCAGCTCAAGCGCCTCAAGGCGACCTTGAAGGAGCAAGGAATTGTCGGGCCCCAGCAGTCAAAGAAGCAGAAGCGCAAGGCAGCCCAAGATGATCGCGCCCGAAGCGAGAAGCGACTACAGAGGGGTGTAGTCCTCGAAGGCATCCGCGAACAGTTCAACCCTTTCGATCTCAAGCATGCCAAGACTCCCAAATTCGAGGTCACTACGAACCGCCCAGTCACTGCCGCCTCCAGGATCAAAGGCCGTCCCGGCGCTGCCAAGGCTGCGAGCGAAGAAAGGCGGCGGCAGACTCTTCTTGTCGACATGCAGCGACGCCACAAGGTTGGAGGCATTCTGGATCGACGGTTCGGAGAGAATGACCCGACAATGGCCCCCGAGGAGAAAATGTTGGAGCGATTTGCACGGGAAAAGCTCAAAACTCACAAAAAGACTTCCATGTTCGATCTCGAGGACGACGACGACGCTTTCCCCGGAGAGGGCCTGACCCACGGCGGAAAAGCGCTGACGTTTGATGAGATGGATGCAATGGATGACTACGAGGAGGATGACATTGATGACAGTGCCAGTGATGTCTCGGAGCGCGAGATGCAGCGTCTGAAGCGAGTAAGAGCCATGGCTGCCGAGGGTGACATGGATCAAGACGACCAACCCGAGCGGAAGAAGTCGAAGAAAGAGGTTATGGAGGAGGTTATTGCCAAGTCCAAAATGCATAAGTACGAGAGGCAAGCCGCAAAGGAGGTGGATGAGGAACTACGAGCCGAACTTGACAAAGAGTTACACGGCATCCAGCACCTTTTGACTCAGAGCTCAAAGCGCCAAACCGAAGAAAAGCCCCAGCCTTCTGCTATCGCAGGTGTGGAGAGAAGTGTATTTGACAAGGACTTCGACCTCCAGGTGAAGAAGCTTGCCCAAGACAAGAGGGCGAAACCCTCTGATCGTACCAAGACCGAGGAGGAAAAGGCAGAGGACGAGTCCAACCGCCTGAAGGAACTCGAGGAGAAGCGACAGAAGCGAATGAGGGGCGAATCTGTCTCTGACAGCGATGGTGAGGATGAGGACGAAGAAATGGGCTCTGACGGCTCGCAGGCCGGTGACGACTCAGAAGACGACTTCGGCCTTGGTAGGGGCATCAACGCAAAGCCAACTGCTGCTGAGCTTGGGTTTGACGATGAGGACGATTTCATCATCGATGACGACCTGGTCGCCAGTGGTTCTGATATCGACTCCGACGAAGAACTTGACCTAGGCTCGGATATGGATGCCGAAGAAGACGAGAGCGAGGAAGAGGAGGAAGAGGACGAATTTACAAAAGGTCTATTGAACGAAGAAGAATCAAGAAACCCCGTCTTCAGCATAGACTCTACAACAAAGTCAGCTGATGTCGAGAAGGGCGATGAGAACGGCCTGCCTTATACCTTCCCTTGCCCTCAATCCCTCGAAGAATTTCAATCTGTCACAGCCTCATACCCTGGCACCAGCCTACCTACAATTGTCCAACGGATCAGAGCTTTATATCATCCCAAGCTGGACAGTAAGAACAAGGAGCGTCTTGGAAAGTTTGCTGCCGCTCTGGTTGCCTTCATCTCATCGCCTTGGGACCCAGAGACCTCACCCCCTTTTTCGGTACTGGAAAGTCTCATCCGTCATATCCACTCCCTTGCAAAGAGCTTCCCTCTTGAAATTGCTCAAGAATTCCGAACACAAATCGAAGAGATCAGCAATGAACGCCCACTGGCGATCCAGCCCGGGGATCTCATCCTTCTGACTGCGGTGGGAACCATCTTTCCCACCTCTGACCACTTCCACCAAGTCGTTACTCCTGCCATGCTGGTCATTGCCAGGTATCTAGGACAAAAAGTTCCGCAGGACCTCGCTGATCATGCTATCGGATCCTACCTTTCTATTTTGACACTCCAGTACCAGAAACTCGCGAAGAGATATGTACCGGAAGTGTTAAACTTCGCGCTGAACACGCTCTGTGCCCTTGCGCCAACTTCCCCATCGGCTGGCGTGGGCTCTTTTCCTCGACATGACTCTCCTGCAAGTCTCCGGGCGAAAGGTGCCAGCCAGGTATCAGTCCGGAAGCTGGGTTTCTCGGACTGTTTACACTCAGACAGCTCGCCCGTAGAACTCAAGGTTGCTATCCTACATACCGTCTCCCAGATTTCCGATGCTGCAGCCGACACATGGTCCAGTAAGGGTGCGTTCATCGAAACCTTTGGCCAGGTTCTCGAGGTCATCAAGCATCTGAACGCCAAGGCCTGCCGCTCCCACCTCCCCTCAGAGCTGCGCGACCGGACCGAAAAGCTCCAAGTGAAGCTGGAGCGCATGATGAATCTCTCAGGGCTCTCCCGACGGCCCCTCGAGCTCCACCACCACAAGCCGCTGGCCATCAAGACGTACGTGCCCAAGTTCGAGGAGACGTTCGACCCGGACAAGCACTACGACCCGGACCGCGAGAGGGCAGAGCTGGCGAAGCTCAAGAAGGAGCACAAGCGGGAGCGCAAGGGGGCGATGCGGGAGCTCCGCAAGGACGCCAACTTCATGGCCCGGGAGAACCTGCGGATCAAGAAGGCAAAGGACGAGGCCTACGAGAAGAAGTACAAGAGGCTCGTGGCGGAGATCCAGAGCGAGGAGGGGCGCGAGGCGAATGCGTACGAGAGGGAAAAGGCGGCGAGGAAGCGCTCGAGGAACAGGTAGACAGCTTGTGCATGGAAGGAAAAAATTTCAGTCTTTTGGCTTCAGCTTCATTGGCATACTGCATATTACTATATCCGCTTATAGAATTATTCCACCCGCGTATTTCATGAAAGCTAGTGCAAGTGAGGATCATGTTGTAAAGTGACACAGTAAAGGCACATTGTATACGGTTGTAATATGAGACTCAATGGTCCTCTGCATTACATTCCCTTGAGCCCTCTATCATAAACACCGTAACAAGATCCTTAATCAATAATATTAGGTTTCAGGCAGAACAAGGCATACTCTGATGAGCGGGCGCTTGCCGTCGTCTTTTTAGACATGGAAGGTCTAAGTGAGGCTATCTGCTGACCTAATATGAGCGACTGCCTAAACAAGCTCCGGTCTGGCTTTTTACATGATGAACAACAATCCCGAACAACACAGCCCAAAAAATCTCATAATTTTATGAATTGCATGTGTTTCATTGGAAACCGTCAAATTCATATCGACTAGATTCATCATGGCGCCCACTTTGTCAAAGTCTGGCGGGTCCAGACCGCCAATTGACAACAATGAAGAAGAAGAGGATGACTACATGAACATGACATTCGAGGATCCCACGCCAGCAAAGGAGACCTCGATCCAGCGCACCCAACGCCTCAAAAAGGAGTCGCTGGCCCGTGGCATTATAAAGTCCAAGGCACAGCTCGCCGAGGAAGAGGCCGCAGCGCGCGAAAAGGCGCTGTCCACCTCTATGCTGGATGATCCGCGGGCGAAGAAGAGCAAAGGTCTGGCGATGATGGCCAAGATGGGCTTCGCTGGCGGCAGTCTGGGGAAGAAGGCCGAGGACGGGCAGAGCCAGGCGCGGACGGAGCCGATCAAGGTCGATATCAAGGGGGACCGCGGAGGCATTGGTCTCGACGCTGAGAAGAAGAGGAAATTTCAGGAAGCGCAGGAAGAGAGGGGCACCAAGAGCGTCAAAGTAGACCCCCTGGAGTACAGGGACAGGGTCAGGAAAGAGAGGGAAGAGGCCAGGATGGAGAAGCAATTCTACGCTGCCCAGAGACTGGCCGAAACTTTGGACGACGAGCAGTCAACAAAGGACAACGCGGGAACAGACGCCACAGCCTCTGATTCAACACCTTCACATAAGGATAAGGAAACATCGGTTACGCATGTACCGATGGCTAGTCGGCCTCTGAAGGCCATCCCGGTTCTCTACCGTAGCCTTATCCGTCACCGCGCAGAGAAAGAACGTGATCGACGCATGCGGTATGACTTGGAACAATCTCTCTCGCGGCTACCAACGTATGAGGACGAGGATGAGGATGAGGAGGCAAAGATGGCACTAGGGAAAGGGCGGCAGGAGTACGTCACGAGTGCAGATTTGGACGAGGAGGATGCAGAATTAGATGATTTTAACACACTGGAGATTTCTGAGCGCCTGAGCCGCCTTCTAGACTATCTCCGCTCACATCATAACTATTGCTTTTGGTGTAAGGCCGCCTATCCGACCTCCGAGATGGAAGGCTGCCCAGGGTTGGCAGAAGAGGACCATGACTAAATCAGACTTCGAAACCAAAAATTCCAACGAAAGATTAAAACTGTAACAAATTTGCATCGCGCCTTCGAATATCACTTCTCAAGGGGTCGAATCACAACCGCCGCACAGAGTTTGCTATACAGCTCCGTCTAGATCGCCATAACTCGTGCCTGATAAACCACCCTTCGGGTACCGTAGCTGTCATCATGGCCATCTGCGTTCCCAATTTTGACCAGAACCGGAGTTACCGTATAAGGTTTCTCGCCTGGGGCTCCAGGCCCAAAGTATTCTCGATCAATCTCCTCCTCAGCTAGTCCAGCAGGATCATTGAGCTTCACGATGAACAGGGCTTTGGATCTCATAAAGATCGTCTGGAGATCAATCGCTTTGTCGATAATGTTCATGAGCTGGTTCTTACAGGAGTCCTCCTTGTCGTCGGTAGCAAGAGGCATAATCTTAGATGCAATCTCATCGGCGAGGCGGGTCTTGGCCTCAACATCAACCCCCAAAATGTCGAAGAGTTCATGTGCTGCCTCAGACTTGACCCACGCATAAGTTCGGCCATTAGATGGATCTCTGATACATTGCTCTACCAAGACAACGTGTTAGAAGCAGCACAGGGTAGCTCTCAGGCATTTGGAGAGACCGATTCACTTACCAGTGACAGCTTGTCGCCACTTGGTGAGAGCAGATGACATGTTTCCACACCAAATCCCACCGGCGCCTCGGAATATCGCTCTATAGAGTCCGGCCCAAACAAATCGCTGCAGAAATTGATGCGTCTTGCCAGGGTTCTCTCTGATAAGGGCCATGAAATTCGGCTCGTCTGCGCTGGCCTCCTTTGGTGGTGGTGTCTTGAGCTCGAGTACGCACAGATTCTGAATAGCACCTGCCAATCGTGTCCATTGTCGTGAGATCTCACCATCATAGTATCTTTGATAATTGTCTCGTTGCTTGTCAAGTCGGTTAGAAAGAAGTTCGTGGTCTTCTCCTATCTTCTGGATAATGTCCCGAAGGTCGTCCCTTTGGATCTGTAGTTGTTGGTTTTTACACTTTAGATCCTGGATTTCCTCATTCAGTTGCGCAACGAGATAGTTCGAGGCAGGGATCCTCAAGGCTTCAATCTCTTTCCTCTGGTCTTTGATGACCTCAGTCAGCTTGTTGAATCCGCCTTTGGCTTCTTCAACAATTCGATCGATGCTCTTGCCGGTATTGATCTTGATCCGTTTGGGAGGTGATTGACCATCGCCAGGTCCTACACCCGAGCTCTGGCCTCGCTTCGTCTGGGCATCCTTCTGCTTCTTGTTTTGGCGAGCTGGTTGTTTGGCACTTGAGCCGCCAGTTTGTTCGTTGCTCGCACTATGCTGCCTTTTCTTGTTTGGGGGGGGACTCTTCACAGGGGTAGTTCCAGAACGGTAATCCGAGTCGGCTTCATGGGTACTCTCTGGGGACGAATAAGAAGCATCGTCCTCTGGGCGCTCTATTGCATTTGGCTGTGGGGTCTCAGGGACCTCATCAATGATACCACGAGCAGATGACATGTTTGAGATCCAAGGGCCAGCCCAGGAGGAACTCTGTATGTGTGCGCGGGATGTTTGGTATGCTGGGGATGACAGTGGTAGCAGAAAAAAGAGGGAACAAGCAGAAGGCTTGTGAAAATGATCTAGATGGTGTGTGTAGATGGTGAAGTTTGTCTTGCGTGATGAGTTGCGAGGGGAGCAAGTGGTTTATAAAGTGGGAGGTACGTACCTTCTCTTATTGTGCCCCCGTCCATCTGATTGTCCTTCAACCTGCTCGATTGTGCTTTAATCCCGTCCATTATGCTTCAGTCGCTTCTATTCTACTTGTGCCGCTTCTATTCAACTCTAGTCATCTCTATTGAGACTAGACCTGCAGCATTGTTCGCGGCCAACCGAACAGGTGAGCTGGCTGGGGGCTGCTCTGCTCACCTTGCTCTCACCATGAAAGCTCAACAAGCGAGGTGCACTGGTACCTCGGGGGGAAGACTGCCGGCCCAACTGACAACAACCTCACTTCCTCTTCTCTTCGTCTCCAAGTTTGCTCTTTTATCCAACATCCACCCCTTCGCCATACCTTCCCTTAAAAACTCCCCGCACATCTCTCCTGATCAAACAAAACTTCCTCCTCTCATAAAACAGCATTTCCTCTTCTCATCCAGCAGAACTTCTTCTCCTCATCGAGCAGAGCCGCGACCTATCCCTCCCACTTGCTCTAGTTTGTTTGAAAATCCGTTATCTGGAAGACTCCTCCTTTCTTCCTTGCAAATCCCACGTTCTTTTCCCGAGTCGCCAAGATGCCGCCGAAAAGAAAGGCAGATCCTGGTCGTGTCGCAGGCCGTAACCCTTCAATCAAGTGTTCCACCTACATTGTGATTGGGATCGATTTTGGCACAACGTAAGTACACTTTCTCCTCTCTATGGACAGCATCTCCATTAACCTCACTCCAGGTATTCCGGTGTTGCATGGGCCCGAGACGCAAACCCTGATGGTCTCAACATGGTCTCAAGCTTTGACGGACCCATATGGACAAAAGCCCATGATAAAACACAAGTGCCGACCGCCATTTGCTATAATTCTTGGGGTCGACCGTCAGCGTGGGGATATGCCGTCCCTCCAACCGAGAAAGCCTTGAAATGGTTCAAGCTACTTTTGCTTGACAGTGAACATCTTCCAGATCACTTTCGTCATGCGCCCAATTTAATCGAAGCACAAGCTCAGATGAAAGAGCTGAACAAGAGTCCTGTGGATGTCATTGCAGACTACTTGCGCCTACTTTGGGCTCACAGCCTGGAACAGATAACAAGGGCCGTCTCTGCTACCGTAATGAACAGAGTGAAGCTCAAAGTAGTTGTTACCATGCCTGCGATCTGGCCCTTATACGCCCGGCTTAGAATGAAAGAAGCCGTCAAGATGGCAGGCATCCTTGATCCAAGGCCTGTCGGCGAGACATTGTTGTCATTGATGTCAGAGCCGGAGGCTGCGGCTCTCGCAGCCTTGGCCGACGTGGATGGACAAATAACCATCAATGTGAGTGAGAACACAGAACAGCTAAGAATATCTTTCCCGAGTTCGGATTCGTCTAACAAAATCAGGAACAATCTAACTTTGTCGTATGCGATGCTGGTGGTGGAACAGTGGTGAGTACCAAATGACATTGTTCGCTGAACCCCCTTATGATTGAGTTGATTTCGCTGACCCAATGGCATCCCAACAGGATTTGATCACCTATAGAATGATGCAAAATAACCCTATGATTGTTGAGGAATGCGTTAAAGGAGACGGTAAGTTTCCCCTCACACGACACAGTTCGAATTTTAAGCTGCCTTAATATTTGACACTTGGTGAAGTGCTATGGCTAACCACTCGTGAAAACGACAGGCAATCTTTGCGGAGCTGCTGTACTAGATGAGAGGTTTGAGCAGATTTTCCGGGGCTACTTACCAGAGAATGCTTACGATCAACTGAATGTAAACATTCTGGCCCGAATGTTACACATTGATTGGGAAGACGGAATGAAGACTTCATTTACCGGTTTGGAAGACCGTGCTTACACCATCCCAATACCCGCTGGCTGCGGTATAGCAGGCATGCCCAACACGGTCGATATCACTCCGTGAGTATTATTGATCCTGAATAATTTCCTACTGCTGTGTTGAGAGGGAACACTGACAAAGAACAACAGAGACAACGTTAGAGAGGTTTTTGAACCTGTAGCAGCAAGTTGCGCAGAACTCCTCAGCAAACAGATGCAAGAAGTAAAGAAGGCTCATAAACGGCAGCCAGAGGTGAGATCCGACTTCCTTCGATCAAATTCTGGTTTTCAATATGCAGATTTCTGACACGTGGACAGACTATCATTCTAGTGGGTGGCTTAGGCAGTAGCCGTTTCCTCCGCCGATACCTTGACAATGCGTTCGAAGCTACGACTGTCATTCAAGCTAGGGGAGACAAGCCGTAAGTTACTCAACTTCCCAGACCGTTTAGAAGATACATGATATTCTAGGATGGGGGATAGTTTGAGAAATAGGCTAACAACATTCGCTTTAAACAACAGATGGACCGCCGCCGCCCGCGGAGCCGTTATTCAGGGTCTTTCCACAACTGGGGCTCCTTCAGTTATATCCATCAAGTCCCGAATTGCCAGAGCCAGCTATGGCACCACGGTGAATATTATCCCATGGGATGCGGCAATGCACGATTCTCGAGACAGGCTCTGGTGTCCAATTCAACAAGACTTTCTCGCTGTTAATCAGACGCAGTGGTTTCTTCGAATTGTGAGTGGCGAACTAGTGAACTTGAATACAATGAGCAGTGACGGGCTAATACAGCACACAGGGCGAACAGATTTCTGATGAGCCCTGCAAGGCAAGTTTCTGGCAGGACTTTACCGAGCCGGGCACAGAAATCAAGACAGAACTGGTATACTCGGATGCGGAAGTACCACCCTCTCGGTGCGATGATTCAGTGAAGCAACTTTGCGAGATCAAATGGGAGAATATCCCCGGCTTCAACACTCTCCCCGCATGGACGAACACTGAAGGACATGAGCTGCGACAGCTCGTCTACGAATTGCAGATGGCATCGGACGGTGTGTCTCTGGACTTTTCCATCGTGCACAAAGGCAAGCGGGTGGCATCCAAGAACGTGTCCGTGGACTTTGAGAAGGTGTCACGACCTGTCGAGTGATCCAACCTGTCGAGTGATCCATGACAGCTGGCAATGCAGTGCCCCGATGTTGAGGGGGCGTCGAGAAGAAGAGCACGTGATCGATAACAAGGTTTGAGGATGTTTGGAAGACAACTTGCTACAGTTTGTCAAGCCATATTACCCCTTGGGATTTTGAGGTTCGGAATGAAGAGCATGTCAACGAGAAAGATGACGTGAGGCATTTGGGAGAGAACTACCTACCTACCTAGGTAGGTAGAGTCTCCCCAAGTCGCATCACACCTTGCGACTTAGCTATAAGTCAAAGACATGGCTTAACACAACGTCAGGTGCTTGCTAGATAGCCTAATGAAATGAGAACACATCTGAAGATCTATTCGAGGCTCCCAGAACTGCATTTATTGAGTTTCATTCTGCCGACTCAAAGGCCTCTTGCATCGGCAATCTTAGTGGCCACTTTCGCGAAATACGCGGTAAGCTAACGTTTCGGCTCGAAGCCCACATCACTCTAATTATAACCGCCCGCCAGGCAGTAATAAGATGACTGCTTATTACTAGCCCTACATGCAAGCTTGGCATTCCTTTTCTAGGCAGAAAGTCATGCCTAGCCCAATCCGCGCCTAGCAGCTGATCCAGCCGAGCTTCATAAGGCAAGGTCCAGGCGTTGGGGCTTGGCTCTTAGCATGACTTTTTCCAGGGGTGCGGCCTTCAGCTCTGCCAAATTCTCCCGATCGTCTTCCTCGCCATTCGTTCATTTTGTTTTTGGTCGAGGCGCAGTTTGAGTCTCTCGTTTCCCTCTAGCTGGCCGTCTTTGGGCACCTCCCGTCCGCATTATCTTCCCCTCTAATTGCTGGACTTTCACTCTTTTCTTATCCATCGTTGATTGAGGTGTTGGCTCTCGTTGCGACAGAGGGCAAATACTTAATCGTCTAATTCTATTCTCAGTCGCGTTCACTCATTTTCACGCTTATTCACTCTCATCTGGTCGTCGCTCAACAACAGCAACCAACAATGTCGCAGCCAACCCAGATCATGGCTCCTCAGCAGCTGCCGCCTCCTCATGTCTCGCCCAAGAAGACATGGGGCACCAAGATCGGCTTCCGCATAGCTTCATTCATCTTCTGCATTATCCTTATTGGCCTCTCTGCGCACCAGACTACTTCCCGTTATTACGATGGGGTTTATGCGCTCGTGTTCATGGTGCCTCCGGTTCGTACATCCCGACTCTCCTGGGCACGGTTTATATCAAAATGTCCAGCTAATAACTTAACTTAGGCCGCATTCTCAGCAATCTGGAATGTTGCGGAGGGTATATGCATTCTGGTGCGTCGGGGACGTCGAGGCATGCACCCTGCCGCCATCGTCAGCATCGATCTTCTCTTGTGGCTCGCCTACGTTGCCCTCACCATAACGTACGCGCTGTTTGGGTTTTACGATGGCTATTACTACTACTATGACTCCTACTACAATTCGAGATACAACACACCCGGCACCATCCAGGCCATAGTGGCGTTCGGAGCTCTCGAAGTGTATGTCGAAACCTCCCCACTTCCCTTCCCCTTACCAAGAAAAGCAGGGTCCTCGCGATACTAACACACTACGTCCTCTTTGCAGTATCTGCCACTTCAGCCTGTTCGTCATCGGCTGCGTCGAGACCAACATCCGCAACAGAGCCGGCCCCCAGATCGTCTACTACGCCGCTCCCCCCGGCATGCAGGTCGTTCCCTTCCCGCCCAACGGTGCCTTCCCCGCCCCGGGCCAAGGCGTTGCGGTGCCCCAGAACGCCTACTTCCAGCCTGCCCCGAACGGCTCCTATCCTCCCCAGCAGCCGCATTATTCTTGGGCTCCGGCCCCGGCTCCCGCTGGCGTGTCTCCCCAGTCGAACGCCGCCGTGCCGCACAAGGAGGGACCTTGAGAGGGACTTCTGTAGCCTGTTATGAGCCCCGGTTTAGCTTTTTGGATATGTTTCAAGGATGAATGTTAGAAATGGCCAAGTGCGCGAGTTTGGTTTTAATTTTGCGTAATCTGGATCTGGTTGAGCTTCTGCGATATCAGATCGTTATACGAGAGTAAATATATGAGAGATACCCTTTATAGTCCTGCGTTTCTTCTCAATACCATGTGATTAAACACTCACCGTCTGTGCTTATCATGCGCGTACAATGTTCGAGAGCAACATGTCGGCAAGAATTTTGACAACGCTCAAATGAACCAAGAATAGGCCTGTTAAACCATGAAAAGGGAAAGAAACAAGATCACAAACAGTGAATATGAGTGGTCATCGCATATATTTGAAAACTTTTCATCTAATAACAACTCCTAGTCATAAGTGGTATAGCTATAGCACACCAAGTGAACGCCACCGCTCCCAGGCCGACCAAGTCACAATCAATTCTCCACCACAAAGTGCAAGATGGGAGATAACATGGTTTAGTTTGTTCCAGTGCTCAAAACCACAAGAGAGGGTGCGGAGCTTTCAGCAGGTCAAAAGTGGTCAACAACATAGACCGAGCCAGGCTGAAAGCGGCATTGCTCCTGCGTAAACTGAACATTTACCTCTTCTTTCCCTTTCTCTTGTTGGCCTTGCCTGCTTGCTGGGCACCGGTTGTCTTTGCCTTACTAAGAGAGTCGGTGCTCTTCTCAAGAAGCTCAAAGTCCTCACCAGCAGAGTCCGTTCCGGGGGTGTGCTGAGCGTCATCCGAGTCATCATCGAGATCAAACTCCACCTCCTGCTTGGCGGCGGGCTTGGGGAGGAAGCGTCCGATGGTGGTGTTGAAAGCCCAGGCAGGCACACGCACAACAGCGGTATCGAACACAGTAGGCTGAGCCAACTCCTCAGGCTAGAGAGAACAATTTATTAGTATCAATGCTTAGAGTGAAAGTGGACATTGTGGGATACTCACATCGAGGAGAAACTCGTTGACAACACCATCCTCGTCCTCTTCTTCAAGGTAGACGTTACCGATGGAGTCAACGACGAGGATCTTGCCATTCTCGGCCACGACCCTCTTACGGGCGGCAGTCGGCGCAGTGGAGGGGTCGCGGGAAGCGCTGGCGCTCTTGGCCTTGCGGGCCTTCTTGCCAGTAACGCGAGCATCCTCCTTCTTGGACTCTCTCTCCTGGAGGCGTCTCTGCTTCCTGTTCATGGGCTGTGGCGGGCCATCCTCCTCATCATCTTCCTCGACAGCGGGGACAGGAGTAGGCTCAAGAACAGGGATGACAAAACCCTTGCCCCAGGCGGTCTCGCGTGCATACTTGACGTAGCGGCCCACAAACTCCTTCTGGCGTTTCCAGCTCATGTAAAGGATAAGGTAGTGGATCGCGCCGCCTCCCACGAGGAAGACGCCGAAGATGGCGGTGCCCAGACCGGGGCGGTAGCGGTCGTAGTAGTAGTCGGTGCCCTTCCAGAGCGGGAAGCCGTTGTTGAGGAAATGATCGTAGCGGTCGCGCTCGGGGCCCTTGAGGATGTTGACGATGAGGGAGAGGCGGGCCTGGCGCTCACCGGCGCGCTTGACCGCCGCGGCGAGCTCAGACTTGGTGGGGGGTTTGGCGTTGGGGTTCTTCTTCTTCTTGGCCTTGAGCTGCTGCTTCACCTTGTCGGGGTGGAGCGTCTTGGTCTTCTGGCGGTAGGCCTTGGTGATGTCGTCCTGGCTGGCGCTCGGGCTGATGCCCAGGATGTCGTAGAAGGTGCCAGGGGAGTCGGGCTCGTTGTTGATGAGCTCATCGCGAATGCGGAAAATCTCGCGATCTGCAGCACAGGTTAGCCGAAAGCTCTGTCCTGCCCCCCCGTGTATCCCGCGGAAAACGCGCGCTGCGGCGACAACCTCGCGATTCTTCAGTTTGAAGCACGAGGAGGAAAAGGAGTGTCGGCCTGGAAACAATCTTGATTTTCACGCACCTTCTGTACTCCAGGCAGCCACGAGAGGGCTCAGCATGGCCAGAAGGCCAATTGAAACAAAGGAGACCTTCATGATGGCGTCGCCTCTTGACGAGGAAGAGATGGAAAGAAAGTGTTGCGGGTTGCTCTGATTTTTTGATAACACCTAATACATATGTTCTGCGGCTAGGTAGTGGCTACCTAAACTAACAACTGTGGGTTTCTATTTCAGGATCATCAACCCCGTAATCAAGCCCCTCCCCACTGTCCAAGAATTGGAGAGTGACCTCCTTCACCACATCAGCCCAGCTTAGGCGAGTCCTCTCTTATTACTATATTTCTACTATATTGGGAAACGGCTCCATACTATTCTTACCCGCCATACTCACTCTGCTCAGCCCAACATCACACGAACTGGCCACGTTACGCAATAATACCATGGACGAGAGTTTGGCAGGCTAAACCAAAGTTCCTTCCTTCATGTTGCTGGTTGCCTTACCCTGTAGAGGACCATGACGAACATTCGTCGCAGAGTGGCATAATGAATTGACGGCCATGATGTGGCTTTGACATTGGCTTGCGTATATCTGAATAAGATCGACTTGTTCATATGATACAACTAACAAACACGAATGGCTGTGCATTTCTTCACGGTTCAGCTGGGTGTCATTTCCATCCTGATGAGCAATGACACAGTTGACGGTTCAAATGAAATGGTCGCTGGTACGGTCTGCTACAAGTTCCTGGCCAAAGATTTAGAGTTGAAAAAAACATATCATAGAGCGAAGGCATGAATAGGTCTGAATCTTCATCATTTTAAATGTGAGCAGACAGAAATACGAACAACAATAGAGAGGGAGAAAAAAAAAAAAAAAAAAAAAAAAAAAAAAAGAACGCTAGCAATTCTACGTTTCGATCGTAGGACCTCCGGGTTATGAGCCCGGCTGGAATTTGTTAGTTTTGGGTTTCATGTGATGAGTAATTCATAATTGACTTACCGCGCTTCCACTGCGCCAAATTGCTTTCAGGCGTTGACGAGGTGCTCACTATTGTAACATACCCAGCTAATGATGCTCGCCGCCACCCAAACTGGCCGTCATGTACGAGCACCCGACAATATGCGCTGCCATGCACTGCCATGACATAGTCCCGAAATCATTGAAAAATAGATTTGCTGGTGGCCGCCAGTGGCCAGGGGGGGAAATGGCACTTTCCTGTAGATGTGCATGAGCAAAGCGGATTGAAGTTGCTGGGCTGCCTAATCCATCCAAGCAAGGGGGCAGATGACAACCTCATCTTCAACTAGAAGCAGAGTAAGATTGGAAATTTCGTTGCCGACACGTCCTCGCCAATCGCTTTAAGAAGGTTGCTTGTTAGAGGCAGCTTTTGGCATTAATGCCAACAGCCTCCGACCTTTGGTATCAGACACATCAAAGCGAGCTCTTGATATCCGATGAGCGCATCTCCTGGCTAATTCAGCCCATGTTTTAAGCACCTGGCGCCCAAAGATCCCATATCACTGGAGCTTTCTGTGAGTTGCATCGAGACTCAGGCTCTCGGCAATCATAAATGTTAATCAAGTGAGATTGAGACTAGTTGATCATAAGGGAACAAGGGGAACAAAGACTATCGACCCGTTAATGATCCTCCCTGGGGTTGCAGGGCCGGCATTAGAGATCCTTGAACGTTGGAGTCAAATCTCCCATTGAATATGTGGCGTCGGCCTGTCGGGACTGTGGCTGCAGCTGGAAAAGGGAGGTGCGAAGGGAAAAAAGAAATACTTTAAAAGTCCCGAAGAGCTAGAACATGGGAAGGTGCGTAATCATTGTCAATTACGCGAGGTAAGCTATTGGGGGCGTTATCAAGCCACGGGCTCAAACATGTGTTAGACATCCGTTACCGCAAGCCAAAACCTAACATTCCAGAAAAACCCCAAGAGATCGATCGTATTAGTGCTCTAGCGCAGGTTGTGGCGCCGGTACACAATCCGGTACACAGTTTTAACCTCTGCTTCACCGAGCTGTCTCGCATTGGGAGATTAAGGTGCAAAATGTGGCTGTCGTCTCAAGTATTTCTATTGCATTGATGGAGGCATGGACGGCGGTGGGTCACTCTCATCTTAGATCTATCTATTAACGTCGTCACATTTGCGGTCCGTGGGTGGGATTTCCTGGTCAGTGATCAGTCTCGTTGTCTGGAGTGAGTAAAGCCGAATTCTGGTCAGGGGCCTTCCAGGACATCGGTGGCCAAGTGGCCCCTTTCATCCCTGAAGATGCTTGGGCTTCGAGCAGTGGGGAGTCGACATGGGTTGGGTTTCTTGCCAGAGCAACAAGTTGAGATGTCTTGTGACTGATGACGAAGGGTAGGTATCCATGGTGATGATATTGGTGCCTGAATAAGAAGTTGATGAGGCGATGGCCAACTCTTCTCATACCGCTACTATATTCGTGCCATGTCATGGGTGTAGCCAGCGCTCAAGATATCCAGGACCGACATCAGCCACATCGCCGTCATCAGAAAGACGCGTGGCCCAGCTGGCTTAATGACGCTTTTAATTAGGCACATTTCCCAATTGTCGGTTCGGTGGAAGGAAAAAGGAAAACCAAAAATAATCTACGTGCTCAGACAATAATGGAATTCGGGAATATCGATGTTCATCATCATATCAGACCGGACTGTGCTTTTGCTTTGTTGTTTAATAAGTCCGGTTTTGGGACCCTGGCCATTGCACAGCCACTGTGTTCGGTTGACCTCACAGGCCAGAAGGTGTTATTGGCCTCCACTGCTACGTGAAGTGCAATACTACCCCTCGTACCGGCCCCTGTCAGGAAATTTGCGGGCTGTCAGGCACGAGGCTAGGAAGAACGGTCTCGTCAGGGGTAGAGTGGGCACGGGCAAGGGTCTTCACCCGCCTACGTCGCCAGCAAGTAGGCCTGTTGACGGCCAAGATGGAGGGGGAAGGGATGCTGTGCCATGGGCGATTGAGGTTGATATGGGCAGATGCAGTTGCTGGCATCCAAGGGGCTTCAAATCGCCGCCAACTCTGGCCCAGGTTGCGTATGTCTGCAGGTAGCAGCAACTAGGCGGTGAGCCGCCGATTAGGCGACTTTGAGGAGGTGGTCGTCTGCCGTTCAGGGCCCCAAATCCCTTGATGTTCCCCGACCCTCTTGTGTGTTGGTACCCACGGGGGTACATGCCAAGTACACAGCGACGGCGGACAAAGACCAATGGAACCAGGCAGCATCTTCAACCCCTCACGCTAGGGCACTTGAATCTAGATCGACAATAATCTAGTAGAATCGCCCGGGGATCGGGGAAGGAACAAAGAAGGCGGCCAAGGGAAGTAAAAAGCAATTATGTATCGCCAGGCTAGCAGTGACTACTGTTCCACGCGCATTTCGAGCATTAAACTTAAGGCCAATAGATTGCGCAGATGCACCGATTGAGACGGGAGCTCGGTACAGACTATGCGGATGGGGAGATTGAGATAGCGTTCGCCATGAACGGCACTGATTGGTGAGGCATCCGATCTGCAGGTGGGAGGTAAGACCAGGACCCCACGAGAACGAGGACAGCCAAAACACTCACCTGACAACCATCACCCTCAGGCCCAAAACAGGCAAAAGCGCAGTGATATCAGATGTCATCTGTACTGACCAGGGTGGGCAGCAGTACGGGCGGCGAGCAGGTGTCAGGGGCCAATGTATGGGTTGCCTGATCTGGACGTGCCCCATCCCAATTGACCGTCCTCGTCTCTGGGTAAATCAAGGCTTTGGCTCAATGTGAACGCGGACGTACGAGCGGTTGCCCGGTCGTCGGCTTCTGCGGAGGCTTGTTCCATGGAGCAGCTGGCAGAGATCAGCAAGGAGCACAGGGAGATGATGCATTGAAACATGCAGTGCGAGATACGTAGACGCAAGACCACGGCCGCTGACATGACCCAGAGCCACTCACGTGCAGTCGCCCACCACCTAGCAGCTCCTTAGCGGCTGGGCGACCGCCTACCTGCTCCGGACCTATGCGACCTCGCGAAGTGCCCTAGGCCCTTGCATGCTCGCTCGTACCTGGGTGTAGGTGCATGGGCCGACTCGGCTGCGGCGGTTGTGGCCATCGTACCAGCCGGGAAAGGGAAGATGAGGAGAGGCAACGCAGAGGCGATGGAGGGCGAGATACACCAACCGGATACGCTGCCTACGTACTAACCTATTCTCTGATCCTGGACGGGCTGGTGCGACCCGTAAGCCACCCCAACGATCGATAACGTCCAAGTGAGAGATGGTGCCAGCATGCTGCTCCCATCCACAAGCACCACGAGCAAGTGCTTATCATGCGTACGAGTGTTTGGAGATTAGATAGGACACCAGTATTATGTAGTAGCTTCCACTCCAAGCAAGTGCTATTCCTCAGGGAGATGAGTGAATGGCCCAAGCGGGTATGGGGAGAGAGCTTGTCGCCACTTGTTAACGACCTCAATGCCGGCGCTGAACACCACCAGTGCACCAAGCATTGTTTACAATGGATGTCCATGTGAATGGACATGCAGCTGGACCCAGTCGATACGGTGCTGCACAGTCCGGGCAGTAAAGCCGCAGAATCTAGGTCGCCTGCATGCACACAAACAGTAGCGCTAGTGTGACCTGCAGCTGGCTGCACAGAGGCAAAAGGCTGGTGGAGCGAGTGAGGAAGCACGCATCTGTGCTGTGCAGGCGTTCTACAGGTACCTCGACCGTACCATCCCGGGCGTGAGGCGACGCATTCGGCAATTCCGTCCACTAGCCCGGCTACGTAACTGGTACGGTCCTGGCCCATTCTAAGGCGCGCTCAAATTGAGGTCTTGCCCCAGCACCAGCCAATTTCCGTGGATCCAGCGAGGTCTTGGGGCTACGTACTGCCATCCGCCCTGCTATTGGTGCTCTGGGCCTGTGGCTCCGTCCTCGAGCACCCCCACAGTTTCCACTCCTTGTCGCCTGGCCCAGTCCACCCAAGTCCCAAGTCCCGTTTTCTTCTTGCCCATCCTCTCAGGTCCTCTCTTATGACCATCCGCACTTCTCGTAGCCGCTCCGGCAACCGTTGCGCTTCTTCATCTTTACGCCTGGTGCGATTCCAGCTGCCCTCCTCGCTCTCCGAGACTGCGGCTGGTCTTGACCGTCCATTCCTTTGTTTGCCTGCCTGAGTTTGATTGTCGGTGATAGTGTGTGTTTTTTGTTCTTTCAGCCCAATATTTTATCTACATATTCAGAAGGTTTGTTTGGTTGCCCTCCCCGAGAACTCGCCCCCCGCCCTTCAAAGGCTGGACATGCAGCAACAATAATGGTCGCCTCGTCAGAGACTAAGGGTTGTTTCTTTTAAAATGTTGGTTTTGCTAAATCTCATCGCAGGATACTTCTACCCTAATTGCCCTTCAACCTGCCTACCGAACCGAACGGAACCCCGACAGATCGTTGCTCGCAAATCCGGACGCCTACCGAGCGGAATCCGCCTACTCGATCCGGCTCTTCCTCCTGATGGTCTAATAAATCTTCCAGTCATTCAACTGTAGTGTTGCCGCAGTGCGGCTGGAGGAATCATGGCTACCGCATATGGACCCGAGCCGTTCGCTCACCCCAGCGTAAACTCTTTGGTCGTTGAGGACTCAATGGCGGCCAATAGCTACTCACGGGCCGCACCTCCGCCAAACCCAACCTTTAGCTTCCCTGCCCGACTCGACGACGAGGACATGCCATCCCCAAGGACTCCGTCGACTCCCACATTCCCTCGCAGGACCGGAAGGCGCCCAATGTCAGCAGTAGAGCCAATGACAGAATCGTACCAACTTACTGCTGAGCCTCTTGACAACAAGTCCATGGGACGTGCGGCCCTTCCTGCCTTCAGCTTCAACCCAGGAGCATCACTTCCTCCTGATCCAGAGGGCCTATCTCCCGACTTTCTGCCTTCATCCCCTCAGCTACCACGGACTATTCCGCCTGGCCCTCGAGGTGGCCACCGAAGAGGAGGGAGCGAATTCGTGGGTGGTCGGATACGTGAGGGAAATTCGATTGCTGTTCTGAGTGGCAGCCCGACTAAGCAAGAACTAGTATCGGGGTCTTCCAGTCTCATGCCACCAAGGAGAGGACACCGTCGAGGACTTTCAAGCGCCATGTCAACGAACGATCTATCTCTCCTCTCCCCGCCACACCACGATTTCTCGTTCAAAGGAAGTAGTGCTCCAAACAGCCCTACCAATTTTGATCATACGCCTACCCTACCGCTGATCTTCCCCGATACTTTCAAATCCGAGCCCGAGGAGATGCCCAAGGAAGAAGCCCCGAGTTTCGATACGCCAATGGCCGAACCTGTTGAAGAACCCAGTACACCCGATCCAAAGCCTACATCAAAGGCTCGTGTTGGATTTTCTGATACACTTGAATTTATCCCTCGACCATTGTCCCTGATTTCTACAGATACATCCAGCACCGTCACAGTTCGACCCAGTCACAATGTTTCGGGAAGTATATCCTCTTTTGTGTCTGCGTCTTCGCCCGATCATCGTGGGACCAGCAGCCCAGTTCTGTCCCGCAGCCCCTCACGAAATACCAACGACTCACGCCCCAGCACCGCTGGTGCGATCCTGGATCGGATTCCTCAAGAAAACAGATTGAGTTCGTCACCTCGTAGGCGTAATTCGATTCCTTCTCTGCTGGACATTGCAGAAGCCAATAAGAATATGTCGGCAGCTTCTCCTAGTCCATCCAAGACGTCGAAACGGTGGTCATTTTTCGGTCTGGATTCGTTCTCAAATCATTCATCCAGCCCTACTAAAGCACGCCCACATAGTTCCAGTTCTGGTGACTCAGCATCGCGAGCTGTCTCCGGCGGCTCGTCTTCAGAGCATGAGTCGGAGTCCCAGGCCGAGGCTGCGGAGTCGAAGAAAAGAACACCGAAGACGGCTAGTGAGAAGAAGGATAGGAGAAAGAGAAGGAAGAAGGTCAAGGGTTGGGCTGGATCTATCTTGCCACGAAAACCGAAGAACCAGGGTGATAAGCAGTCGAAATACGCCGTGCGACCTCCAACGCCCCCATCCTCGGTCCTCCCACCCGATAACGAGGAAGAGGAAGATGCAATCCCTAGTGTGGCATCAATTACCATTTCACCAACCTCGCTCGTCATCCCCCCAAGACCATCATTCGCAACCAAGTCGTCCAAATCAGACGAAGTCTTATCTCCCATGATTGATTTGGACGCCGCTCTCGGCCCTTTCAACACTCCTCTACCCAACAATCCCGAATGGGACGCCGCTCAGCGAGCTGCTGGAAATGCTGGAAAGCGAAGACTTCATAGTGCACAGGGTATGAGGGGTTTCAGCGGCCCAGGCATGCACTATCATCGAAGGGCTGAGTCTGCCCCAGACCTTCCTCCCTTCGATGCTGCTAGGGCTGGTATCCATCGCTTCGGCAGCTCATCCACTATGGCAGATGTGTTCGAAGAGGATGAGGAGGATGACACAACCAGTAGTATGCGTTCTCAGAGTAGAGACAGCATGATGTCTGATGACTCAAGCGGGGAGATCACACCTCCTGCAATCGTACAAAGCGATCCAGTCAAAGACGCGGTCATTGGTGTTCGAAGGAAGAGCTCTGGGCTCAGCGAGAGGGAATCAATCAGTGCGGATTCTATCCGTGTTCGACGATCAAAGGCATCTCTTCACGATACACCAATTGCTGAGGAGCCAACCACGATTCGGTTCAACTCCAACACATTTCAATCCGAATCAAAAGGCTCTCCCCATTTATCATCTAAGAGCCCCATGTCTGGAATCGGACCATTCGAACTTGGCCCACCCCAGGCTCCTTATGCTGGCGGGTCGACCGTTAGCCCCCACTCGGCCAACTTCCCACCGTCCGTACCCAGGTCTCCAGTTTCCGTCGACACACAGAGGCTGTCGACGGCTCCTTCATCCGTCCATGAAGAAAACAGTTTCCACTCTCTTCTTCTCGGCGAGCCCGGACCCGAGGTTCGCCTTTCAGTCGATTATGATATTCCATCCTTAACCTCGAGCAACTCCACAACGACAAGGGAAAGCTGTTTTGTTCCTCAGCCGCGAATGTCTCAACCCACTTTGAGACAGCCAAGGCCCCTTTCGGTATCATCTACAGCCTTTGGTCGTAGGCGATCCAGCCTGGCTAGTCTCAGCAGGCTTATCAGCAGTTCTCATGGTGAAAGGAGCAAGCTGTCGGTGGAAGTAACACTGGACCCTGAAGCAGAAAGCAAGAAGGCTAAAGGCGGCAAAGCCAAACGTCTCAGCAAGCTGATGCAGTTTTGGAAGACAAACAAGGATACAACTACGTCCTCCAAACGCTCCTGATCTTGAGCGGCGAAATTTGTCGAAATATTATTGTCAAATCATTTTGGCATATCTCAAAGACATGTCCCACGGGTCTTTGATTGTACAGGGTATATTTGAATTTGAAGAGTTGGCCAAGTAATGTAAGTCAGACTGACCAGCCTTGCACCAAGGGCTGGATTAAGCATTACATATCATGTATCGCTCGGGTATTTTTGGCGTTTGACGAAGGCATGAATTTTTTTCTTGTCAACCATCTATATGGATCTCACGGTTGTTGAGCGCAACGGGGTGGTGGCGAGCAATAGACGCTGAAAGCGACAATGGAGTTTTGTACCGCCTTGTCCCTCGTTTCGGGGGGCAAGGTTGCTTGCATCGCGTTTGTTTGGGTTAAGAGTTGTGTTTATTTTTTTGAGGGTGCTATTTAGACTGCCCAGGATGAAATGAAACCGCTTTTGATACATATTAAATTTTCTCATGAGTGTTTTTTTGTGGTGCCGTGACTAGAAAATCGGTTTATCCTCCCCGATGCTGGTTAACATGGATGTGGAGAATAGTATGTAGTCCTTGTATGAGATTGTTCCAGCCCC